>JAODAL010008267.1:0-119056 GCA_025379985.1 Phyllomedusa bahiana | reverse complement strand
GTTCTGTCAAATATCTTCATAATATCTCTTTGTAAATAACAATCTCATTGATTGGGGGTGCTATCAACATCAAGGGCAGATATGGAAGAACGGAAGCCAGGGGTGTTGTTAACACCGGGAATCCAAGATACATGTCCCAGATCCTTTGACAAGTGCTGCTTTCAACCATATCTGTGTCCTCGTGTTTGCTAACATAGGTGAATTATTGACCCATGTATTATGGATGGGTGTGAAACAGAAAAAAACATACTTGTCTATCCTGGGTTACAAAACCCAGCACAATACAAAGGTGCTCATTTCAAACAACTTTTTGATTGATAGCTCTAAAAATATTCACAAATCATTGTAATTTTTGTAAACGTCTATGGTAGTTACCTAGTCAAGATATATAAGTAGTAAACAAAAAGCATAATGCACTTCAAAAAATAGCAACTATATTAAAAAGCTATAGGGATAAACTAGCACTTGACTGCTTCATTGACTCTTCATGTTTTTGCCCTCTGAGCTTGTTCACTCTACTCTATTCGTGAATCTTTGGAAGCAGATTAAATTAAATTGTAATCCTAAATATAAATTGAACTGTTAAGTTTCCAGGCCAGGTGAAAATGATTTAGCAGTCTATGAAATGGAATTTTTGTCTGCTACTTTGCTCCTCTCTAACAGGATTCAGAACCCCTAATGCAGTACTTTAATCTTCTCATTGCATTCCAATTATTGTGTTCCATAATATTTATTTAAGGTAGTAGTTGTAATATATTCTTGATAAAACTAGTCCATAATCATTTTAATTATAAAGAGAATTCCCTATGAAGAGTGAGCAAGCTTTTGTACTGCTGGATAATTAATTCCTCCATGGATATCTATTTGATGTTCTGTGGAATATAAAGCAGTTCATCTTAAGTAATCCCTCAAAATTGTGCTTGCTTCTTATTCAAATACTGGATTAAAGAATAGGGGTTTCTTTTTCAACCAACTGCTTAAAATAATGCTGTTTTTTCTTACTTTCATATGCTTTAGTCTGTTTTATACCATTAAGTAAATGTAAGATGCTTCACATAATGATATTTAATAGGTGAGATTTGAGAATGAGATTTCTAATGGAGACAATTTTCGGTAACATTATTTACAGGTATTACACACTAAAGTAAATTTTATTTACTTGCCTTTATAGTTGTCTTTATTATTTTAAATGCTAGTTTAGTACTGTAAAAAGAGAAAAACTTTTTTTTTTAGCAGTGTGTATGCAAGAGTGTAGCTAGGGGAGGAAGCAAATCGAGCTCATGTCCCAGGTCCTGAATGCAGGGCAGAAGCCACAAACAACAGCAGCAAGAGTTCATACTAAAGTGAAAAAGAACCACACATAATCCAGCAACAGGAATCAACTCTTGGAAAAATAAAAGTTTTTTTCATTATTATAGAATAAAATAGCAACCGTGCTAAAGTCTTGTTGCAAAATACAGTTGTCAGTCCTACTCCAGATAAAAAACAGTTGCGACAAGTAGAATAAATCTAAACTCATTTTGGACTACATTGTGACTTATCCTAACTTTGTATTTCTGCTATTCTGGTTACTGCAATTCATTACAATATTGTACTGCTGGTTTATTATGACTTTTCAATAAAATTGTTAAAAGAATAAATCTAAACATAAACTGTGATTGTCTTATTCCAGAGAACAACAATGTTGTCTCAGCTCCAACACTTTGAAAATGGCATAGATAAGTATTGCATTTTTGTGACAGATTCTGTCAAAACACATTCATAGATGTGTCTAATCTTATGAATGTGGCGCGACACTAAGAATTGGTGCAGACTAAACTGTCGGGTCGTGTGCCAATTTTAGGTGCAAGACCTGTTATAAACATGTTGGGCATGGCCCACCACAGTTTTTTTTTTGCGCAAATCACTACAGAAAACTGGCACAGCCTGTTTCATACATGTCCCCCTAAGTGCTCAAAGACATCACTCACTGACTCTTGCTGGAGTTGTTTTGCAGATGAACACAGGAATGTCCCAGCTATTGGTGCTCCAGCTTCCAAGTGCAGGGACTGCTACTGGTGACATCATCAGAGCTACAGAGGCTCAACAGTATCACAGGGCTGAGGCGTTTTTTGAAATTCTTGGTTTTCATCAAAGACTATTTTATTCTTTCTGTCTTAAACTGGATAAGACAGAGGAAGAGAAGCTGAGCTCTGTGATATATAGGGTTATGTGATAGAGGAGAGAAGCCTAGCTCTGTAATATATAGGGTTACATGACAGAGGGATAGAAGCTGAACTCTGTGATATATAGGGTTATATGATAGAAGAGAGAAGCTGAGCTCTGTGATATATAGGGTTATATGATAGAGGAGAGAAGCTGAGCTCTGTGATATATAGGCTTATATAATAGAAGAAGAGAAGCTGAGCTCTAATATATAGGGTTATATGATAGAGGAGAGAAGCTGAGCTCTGTGATATATAGTGTCATATGATAGAGGAGAGAAGCTGAGCTCTGTGATATATAGGGTTATATGATAGAGGGAGAGAAGCTGAGCTCTGTTATATATAGGCTTATATAAGAGAAGAAGCGAAGCTGAGCTCTGATATATAGGGTTATATGATAGAGGAGAGAAGCTGAGCTCTGTGATATATAGGGTCATATGATAGAGGAGAGAAGCTGAGCTCTGCGATATATAGGGTTATATGATAGAGGGAGAGAAGCTGAGCTCTGTGATATATAGGCTTATATAATAGAAGAAGAGAAGTTGAGCTCTGATATATAGGGTTATATGATAGAGGAGAGAAGGTGAGCTCTGTGATTACATAAGTTTATATAATAGAAGAAGAGAAGCTGAGAGATGTATATAGTCACAGTATGGTGGTGTTATCCAGTCACATTATGGAGATGTATAAAGTCATAGTATGGTGATGTTATCCAGTTATCTTATCGAGATGTATATAGTCACAGTATGGTGGTGTTATCCAGTTATCTTATAGAGATGTATATAGTCACAGTATGGTGGTGTTATCTAGTGTTGATCAAATCGTTCAAGAAAAGTTAAGTTCGAGTCAGACATCTCAATTTTCTCAAACTCGAACCGAACATTTTACTGCCATTTGCCATTTTAATAGTTTTCAGCGCCTTTCTGCACTTTTGGCGGCCATCCAATCAGTGCAGAGCACAGAGAAATATATTTTAAATAGCGGTTGGTTGGTGAAAAGTTTTCTGAGTGGAGAAAAGTTCATTTTGGCAGCTTTGGGTTTTCAGTAATTGTATAACACACCGTCTCCAAGTCTCCTATACAAAGAAATATATTTTAAACAGTGGTTGGTTGGTGAAAATTATACTGAGTGGAAAAAAGTTCATTTTTGGCAGTTTTGGAGGTGAAATACCTTTCAAATATACCATGTTTTATTGTCATAAAGATATATATCCAGGAAGTAGAGTTCTCTCTGTTGTTAAATCTTACTCAAAACCAAAAAGTGTAAATTTGCCAGATTTTAAGTCCACATAATGCTGAAATATACCAGTGTGTTATTGTGATCCTAATATATATATATATATATATATTATATATATATATATATTATATATATATATATATATATATATATATTACTTCTCTCTTTTTTTATTACTTATATGTTGTGCCACGCGCAGAGCTATAATATTTCGCTTTTAAACATGGTGAGAACTAGAGGTGGTAAGCGAGCAAGGAGGGGCATAGGAAGAGGAGATAGAGGTACCAGACAAGGCACTCTATCCAGTGCTCTGGACAACACACAAGCGAGCACATCGACAGTCACAGGACCGTCAGGCCTGTCATCGCTCGATCAGTTCACTGTCTGTCTCATTACTGAACAGCGTCGCCAATCTGTTCTTCAGTGGTTATCAGACCCTGCATCCAGAGGTTTTACCTCCTCTTCCTCTCAGTCACGGCAACAAATGTCATCAACATCATCTTCAGTCCAACCTGAAGCAAACACGGGCTGAATGTCACAACCCAATATACAGACAACTCTAAATAATCCATATTCTGAGGAGCTCTTTGATCATACAATGCAGTTGGGGTCAGAAGGCATTTCAAAAGATCAAGAGGCCAAAGAGTATGTTTTTGTCTGCTCGAATGCCCAATCGTAGATGCCCTCAGAGGAGAGGAAGGAAGCTGAATCAGGAAGATCCCATTAATGTCCCTCGACCCCAAGGCTTGGGAGATCTATTTTTTAAATGCCTCCACCTGTACTACCACCAAATGTACTAAGTCCTGTTATCCTGAAAACCCCGATGTTCCCATTAGCATGTTCTTGCTGCCACCAATGGTACTGCTGCCTAATCTAGTAGAACCGGAACCTTCATGTTCCCCAATGGTACTGCAGTTTAATCTAGTCCAGCCTGCAGAGGCATAAGTTCAAGTTCTTGGGCCCTGGTGTAAAAAGTGAAATGGACCCCCATTACCAGGGCAGCCATCAGTAATCTATTAACTGTTTCGAGACCCAAACAACCCAAAAAAAATGGGGCCCCCCACCATTACAGTTCCATTTTCAAACAACAGGGGGCCCCTTTTGTTAGGGCCCTGACAGGATATGTCTGTACCCCCTTTTTGCCCCCGTCCAGTTAATGTCAATTTACAATACCTGTGTTTTTTTTATGTTCAAAGGGGTTTTTGACCCCCCTCGGGAAGCAGGCCCCTAGCGTCCTACCGCCACCCCTTTATAACTTCCCCCCAATCACGCCTCCAGTTCCCCTTTGGGTTTCTTGGCCACCACATAATTATTAAAAGCTTGCAATTTTGGGCAATTTGAAACTTGAATTCAAAGGGTTTTCCCTTTTGGGGGCCCCTTGGATGCGGGGCCCTGAGCACTGCTACCGCTGCCCTCCTATAGCTACACCACTGCTTGCAAGTGCCCATCTTTTCATTACCATTGAAAGAATGAAGTATTTTACCCTTTTAAAAATTTTTTTATGTCACTCTTCGAGCCAAATTTTCTTCACTCAGTTGTCCTCTCAGTCACGGCAACAAATGTCAACATCAACATCATCATCAGTCCAACCTGAAGCAAACACGGGGGTGAATGTCACAACCCAATATGCAGACCTCTAAATAAACCATATTCTGAAAAGATTTTGATCACACAAGCGGTTGGGGCAGAAGGGATTTCAAAAGACAAGAGGGCCAAAGAGTTTTTTTTTGTCTGCTCTGATCCCAATCATTGAGCCTCAGAGGAAAAGAAGGAAACTGTCCCTTCAAAATATTGAGCAGTCAGCAATCCTTGCAATGCCCGTGCCTACCCCAGCTTGAAATGTAAAAATAGGAAGAGGAAGTCACCCGCCAGTCCACAGCCACCCTTTTGTGTACCCAGGTAAAAACATAAAAACACTTTCACCCCAACCCCCTCCCAGAGCCCCCAAAACCCGAAAATTGGGATGAAGGGTTTGGCCTTGGGAAAAGTTTTTCCTTTCCCCCGTGGACACAGGTGGGTTCCCAAGAATGACCCGGGATGCTCCCCCATAACAGCGCAACAGGCACTTTTCGCAGAAAGCGTCCCGCCCTTGCCTGCCACGTGCAGGAAAGATCTCAGCGGTTGGGCTGCACTGTGTCCCCCAAAGCACTCACACAACACATGGATTTAACAGGGCAAGGGCGTACTCCATTTACGCTACTGGGGGGGGTTTGGTGGGACAGTGCCCCTTTTAGATGGGGCTCGGGGGGACACTCTTCAACACTGCTGGCATGGGCAAAACCAATCCCCAACCTCGACAATACCTCACAAGCCAAGAGAAAAAAACGCCATTCTCAAAATTTAAATTTTTCTTGGGGACCTAACACACAGGTCAAAGACGTGGACGGCTTGCGCACTCAACGACCCGTGGCTGGGGTGCAAAAAAACCGGGGCCCCGCAAGGTGGGGTGCGACAAAGGGAGCAATTTTAAAAACAGTAGATTTATGAATCTCTTTCCTGGCCCCCGTCATAACCTGGTGGCAGAAATTTTTCAAACACTATCCGGTTTGGGCCCCGTCGCGGGAAGGCTCAAGTTTTAGTCCAAACCCGCTTCGGCACTACTGCAAAAAATTTCAGCTGTTTCTGGGCACCCCCTCAACCGACGGAAAAACGCTGGAATTCCACCCCCACATGCTCCAGGGATTGTGGCACAGGCGTAATTTCCATTAGCAAGAAAAAAGTAAATGCCTGAAAAGCAGTGGTGCGGACCTTGGGGTGTTTTACCATAGAGAGTGGAGAAAGTGAAGGACTCTCACCATTCTTTTGGGAGTTTTGAAGGGCCACCAAAAAGGGCGTTGGAGATCCCTTTCAGCATACCGTTTTGGGATATTTTTACTAGAACAGCACTAGGGACCTGTGGCAGAAGGTTGCAAGAGGACAGGAGGAGGAAGCGAAAGAGCTTACTCCCAAGATTAGAAGGCCCGAGTTATAAAACTTCCCCCACCCGTATAATAAAAAAAAAATTAACCTAAAAAACTTCTCCCTAACCCTTTTAAAGGGGTTCAGTTTGAATCGAAACCCCGAACCGAACCCTTTCTGTTCAAAGTTTGACTCGAACATTTTACTGTTCGCTCATCTGTAGTGTTATCCAGTCACAGTATAGAGGTGTTTAGAGTCATAATATAGTGGTGTTATTCAGTCACATTAAAAGGGTGTAATAATCAGTTTATGGTATTATCCCTCCTAAGCATATATTTTAAATTTTTTTGGAAAAAAAGGAAAATAGGAACACTTACAGTTCACGTTTTAAAAGTAAATTTTTTTTAAGCATAAAATATGTGAAAAAGGTTTTTTATTACATTATTTCAAAAAAATCATTGGAATAAAACATTTTCAGACACATTGTACCCAAAAGAAAAAAAATAAGTTGTTTTTCAAAATACAGTTAGGGGCAATCATTTTTTTTAAAAAAAATAGTCAGTTTTTTATGCAAATATATTTCACTAATGTAAAAGATGAACATTTATAGAGCTAAGAGGGACAGAGGATTCTGGGTTAAAATTAGGGAAAAAATTTTTTTTTTTTTTGCCAAAGGCAAACTTTTAAATTTTCAGTTTCAACTATTAAACACTAAAAGTAATTTTATTATATCTAACTCTTAACCTCAATACAACTATTTAAAAACCTGATCTCTATCCCATCATTTACCCTTTTTGCTTCTGAAAGAGGGAATAACTCCCTTTCTATCATCAAGTCTGGTGGAAACCCCACCTTTTAAACGGGAAAGGCCTTATAATCTATAGCAAAGTACTAGCTTCAGTAAGGGATCCCAAGCCAACTACTTGGGCAGTCGTTCAGCAACAAGAAAAAAATGAGGGCCAGCGTGGATGCAAGTAAAATTTGCTGCTTTATTTCTTGTACATGTAGCAGAGGGTACACAGAAAAACACCTACGCGTTTTCGGTATGTATCGACCTTGCTCAACCTGCCCCTACTTGGGCAGTCTCCCTATCCTCATAGACAACAAAAAAATAAGGCCCCTTGTGACACCGTCTGCAGCAGGTGACACTTTTAACAAGTGAGAATAACAATTTAAAAAATCATGCCCGACCTTCTCCCACCCCCCCCCAAAAGTAATCTTTGTTCTCTTGTGAGTTTCCCCCCAATTTTTTGGAGCTTATGTAAAAATTTAAAGGACGGTCAATCCCAAATAGGACATTTGGGAGGTAGGCTTTTGGGTGAATAAAATCCCGCATCTGGTTTTACCAATCCATAGCAGAGTTTGATATAAACGTATGGTGGGTTATCCAGTCACATTAAGGGTGTATAATCAAAATTTTGTGATTTATTCAGTCACATTGTAGAAGTGTATATACAGGTGCTTCTTAATAAATTAGAATATCAGAAAAAAGTTATCTTTGTTTCAGTAATTCAATTCAAAAAGTTAAACTCCTATATTTTTTTGTGTCATTACAAAAAGAGTAAGCTTTTTCAAGTATTAATTTATGGTAATCTTGATGATTATGGCTTACAGCCAAGGAAAACCCAAAAATCATTATCTCAGAAAATTCTAATATTATATAAGACCAACTATAAAAAAAAAAAATTGGAGCACAGACATGTTGGCCTAATTAAAAGTATGTACAGTAGTGTTGAGCGATTGTTATCGACAAAGTTGAAATCGACACGGTTTTTTATTTTGACCGGATTTTTTTCGATCACGCGATAATTTAGGTGAAAAATCTGCACAGAAAACTATGTGTCAGACACGCCATTTTCAGCGCTTCCTTCATTTTGGCGGCTAGCAAAATCAGCTTACAGAATAGACAGGGTAAGCTGGGTGTGCGAATACGTTGACTGGATGTGTATGGTTGCGATTGGCTGGAAAAATCACAAGAACTCGTTTTACATATAACAGCCTCTTCCCTGTCTACCACAGTGGTGTGTCCTGTGTAATCAAAAGAGCAGGACGTGTGCTGGCTCTCTCAAAGCAGCTCCAGGTGAAACTGTTACAATTTGTATCAAACAACAGACAACTATGCTTTTAGCTGTGAACATTAGAACTTAGTTAGATTAGAGATTTGCAGTTTTTTAGTTACTATAGCTGAGATTTAAAGGAGCATCTAGCTGCTGTACACAGCACGGATAGGGGGGGGGGTCTGCGGTGAACACATGAGCAAAGGCCTCTTTAAAGAGAGTGGAAATTGTGCAGCGCAGCCATAACTGTTTTAGAGTTTAGACCCTGCATTGGCAATGTGTTTTTTTTACCACTTTTTGGCTAGTTTTTTTTGGTGAAATATAAAACTTGTATGATTGTGCAGCCTGCCACTTTAAATTTGAATACAGCAAATTTGGTAGTCACCGCAGGAGTATTTAATAGTGCAAAACAGCACTTTTTATATCCGTATACATAGTCCAAATAGATTGTTTTTTTTATCACTTTGGCGCAGGCCAGCTTAGTTCATAGAGCCAACCTTGCACTTAAAATTGAAATACAGCAATTTTGGTAGTCACTGCACTGATATTGATAAGGTGCAAAAAATACCTTATCTTAATCCGTATACATTTCAGATAGGTGTTTTTTCACTTTTGCGCAGAGCCAGCTTTGCTCATCTACAGTAGCCACCTTGCACTTAAATTTGAATACAGCAATTTTGTAGTCACCGCAGGGGTTTTTTGATAGGTGCAAAACTCACACTTTTATTATCCATATACATTTCAGATAGGTGTTTTTTTCCCTTTCTTTGGCGCAAGGGCAGACATGTTCATAGAAAGCCACCTGCACTTAAATTTAATACAGCAAATTATTGTAGTCACCGCATCTGTAATATGATAGGTGCAAAAATGCCACTTTATTATCCATATACAATTTCAGATTAGGTGTTTTTTTCACTTTGGTGCAGGCCAGCTTATGTTCATAGAGCCATCCTAGCACTTAAATTTGAATACAGCCAATTTTATGTAGGTCACTGCAGCTGTATTTATAGGTACAAAAAATACCTTTTATAAACCGTAAATCTTTCAGAATAGGGATTTTTTTCACTTTGGCGCAGGGCAGCTTGTTCATACAGCACCTTGCAACTTAAATTTGAATACAGCAATTTTGTAGTCACCGCAGCTGTATTGAATAGTAAAAAAATACCTTTTTTAACCGTATACCATTTTAGATAGGTGTTTTTTTCACTTTGTCGCAGGCCAGCTTTGGTTCAGAGAGCCACCTTGCACTTAAATTTGAATACAGCAATTTTGTAGTCACCGCGAGGGTGGTTTTTGATAGTGTGCAAAACTCCAAATTTATATCCATATAAGCATTTCAGATAGGTGTTTTTTCACTTTGGCGCGGCCAGCTTGGGGGGGGTTCATAGATCCACCTTTACTTAAATGTTGAATACAGCAAATTTTGAAGTCACCGCAGCAGTATTTGATAGGTGCAAAATCCACTTTTATTATCCGTATACATTTCAATAGGTGTTTTTTCACTTTGGGCGCAGCCAGCTGTTCAAGAGAGCCACCTTGCACTTAAATTTTGAATACAGCAATTTTGTAGTCACTGCAGCTGTAAATGATAGTACAAAAAATACCTTTTATTATCCTTATACTTTCAATAGGTGTATTTTTTCACTTCGCTCAGGCCAGCTTTGTTCATAGAGCCACCTTGCACTAATTTTGAAATACAGCAATTTATGTAGTCACTTGCAGCTGTATTGATAGGTCAAAAAATACCTTTTATAATCCATATACATTTCAGATAGGTGTTTTTTTCCCTTTGGCGCCGCCAGCTTTGGTTCATAGAGGCCACCTTGCACTTAAATTCGCATACAGCAAATTATGTAGTCATCCGCAGGTGTATTTGAGTAGCGTCAAAAACTCCACTTTTATTATCCGAAAAGTTATTAAATAGCTGTATAGCACGTGTGCGGCCCTAGATTTTCAAATAGCCACAATGTACGACAAGTTTCTGATAAATACATTATTCAAGCAACTATTCTCGTTTGTCATTGTCTGAAAAAACAATTTCTCCATCCGTCGTAACTTCTGAATAGTTTTATTGGGCTCAGTTTGAATTCTCAGTTTCGGTGCAGATAGCGCACTTGTATGATATTTGTTGAAAACTATCATTTCCTAGTCCTGCTGGGCATTTGTAAAATCCCTGGAACTGAAAGGAGGAACACTGTTGATTTTGTCTTACGTTCTGTCCACCAGACCGCATTTCACGGAATTCCAAGAAACATTTCATTTCAATCCCTAGTTGGCTGTAGGAAAATAGAGGGATTTAAGAATAGCTGTGATTTGCCGTCTTTTAATAACAACTTTCCAAAACTCGTTCCATACCTTCTCAAAATTTATCTTCTGAACATGAGCGAAATGCAGGTGTTAAGCGACAAAGAGGGGGGTAGGACATGGAGGTAAAGTACGTGAGATAAGGTGCAGCTCCAGTGCTGGCGACAACACGCAAGCCAGTGATCATTCAGCTTTGGCAGGTACCGTCAGGCCTTTCACCATCGCTGGGTCCAGGGCCCATGTGAATCTCATAACGAACAGCGCGCCAATATGTTCTTCAGTGGTTAATGCAACCTGCCTCCAGCAGTCTTACCTCTCGACCACCCAGTCATGCCACAAATGTCATCACATCAACATCAGCATAGCGTCCAACATGAAGCAAGGCAGCCCAAATGTCAACTCGTGTACCCACCAAAAAACTGATGGATAATTGTCATTTTCTGCAGATCCTCTTGATGACAAAATGCGGTTGGGGTCAGAAGGCAGTTAAAGATCAAAGAGGCCAAAGAGGAATGATTTTGTCTGCTCTGACTCCCAGATACGATGCCATCAGAGGATGAGAAGGAAGCCGTCAATCGGAAAAATCCGGGCGGTCGGCAACGCTTGCATGCCTCTCTGTACTCCCCAGCTCCTGGATGCAGAATGTCAAGGGACGACCAAGTCCACCTGTGTTGATGATGATGATGACGACATTGCGGATCCAACTTGGGTCTTTTCTAGCAAGAGTTTGCTTGCAAGCGCCTTCATCATTGGACGAGGAGGAAATGATGGAGTAGCCGTCAGTAAGGATCCCGCCTCACAAAGGGAGAGGGCGGTCGCAGAAGTCCTCTGAGATGAATCCACCACCACGGTCACGTAAACCCCGCACCGCGCTTATCGCCGTCAAAAAGGTCCAGGACCTCTCAAGCTGGGCCTTCTTTGAGCAAGCCTCTTATTCACCACAGTGATGTTTATAATGCCGCCTTTGCCATAGAACACATCATAAGGCAAAATCATAGGTGTTTAAACCACCACCAACCTGTCTAGTCACATTCAGCGGATGCATGAGTTGAAATGGGGCAACACTTTGACAAAGAAGCCACAATGATGCCGGGCTTCCAACCACTGTCACACCCCTCTGTCCTCCGCCTCCTCCTCCTCTGCCACCACCAAGCTTTCCTCAGCTGGCCCATGTCCTCTCGAGTCATGATCAGGAATCACACGCTCTGCTTCAGCCTCCACCGTCCCCGAGTACCACCAGCAACCACCAAAGACCCCCCTTCTCCTTCCGCAGTTTGATGACCTGCAACGCCGTAAACAGCGGTCAGTCTAGCAGCCAGCCGTCTGTATCTTGCCAGATTTGGGGCAGAAAAACACTTAAACCCAAACCATCCCAAAGCCAAAAGCCTGAATTCGGCATTGCCAGTCTTTTGGCCTTGGAAATGTATGCCTTTTCGTCTGGTGGACACAGATGGGTTCCGCTCACGTCTGGCCCTTGCCTGCCCCAAATACCAGATGCCGAGGCAGGCATTACATTCTTTGCCAGAAAAGCCGTCCCCTGCCCTTGGCCAGCCCACGTTCATCTAAAATTTAAGCGCGTTGTCTGCAATCTGAGGGTCCGGAAAAGTCCATCTGAACCACCGACACATAGACTAAGTAATCACGGCCAAGGCCGCTATAAACTCTGTGACATCTCACTGGGGTGAGCTGGGGGATGTCTCTGGTGGTGACGGTGGCTTCTCAGGCACGGTGCACCGCTCTTCAAAACCGCAGAGATGGTGCGAGGGCTCTTTCCCCCAAGGTCCACTGGTTCGCATCACGTGCCCAGGAAGAAAAACCAAGGCCGTGTGAAATAGAATCTGTCCTTGGAGACCGTCCCCACACAGGTTAGGAGCTGTGTACTGCTCTCCGCTACGAGAACCGGCGAGCGCTGGCTAGGGTGACAAGAAACCTGTGCCCAGGCAAGGTGTGTAGCTGATAGACGGGTCGAAATCTTCTGGCCCTGTCTTAAGATCGTGTAGGCTGGAGCACATCCCTTGCCTGGCACATGTGATAAACCTCCGTCATCCAGAAATTTCTAAAGCGCTACCCAGGTCTGGACTGCCTGCTGAGGAAGCCTCGAGGTCTGAGTTCTGCACTTCCGCCGTTTCGCTCGCACCCTGCTTCGACCCGCCTGGCTTGCCGTTGCAGCGTCAGCATCGGCCTCCCCATCAACCGTCTCATTGTTGACGGTCAACACCTGGAATTCCCACCCTCCACATCTCCACGATTGTTGCAGCAGCGCAATAGCCATTACGCAAAACGAAGTGACTCATGGCCTGACAAGCAGCGGTGCGGACCTTGGGGTGTTGAGCTACCGAGAGTGGAGGCAGGTGAAAGAGTTCTTGCACCACCTTGCCAGTTTTGGAAGAAAACACCAAATGGTCAGTGCGGACAATGCCTTTGTCACATGAGCATTGTGGGTGATCTTAGTTCTGGAACGATCGTTGGAACACCTGAAACATCAAGTCCCACCAGCGACGGAGAGGCAGAGACAGAACCATGCTGACACGGAGCCTTTTTCTCCGTCGAATCCCCAAGGCCCTACAGTTTCACAATTTTATCGTCTTCATTAGGCGATGGTTATGGGTCGCAGGGCTAGTCCCAAGGCGGCACATCATCTCCATGGTGCACATCTCAGGCAGTCAGGGCAGTGTTTTGAAGCTGTCCGAGAAGCGGAGGAGAAGGATATTCTAGACACCGACGTTACCGACGTCCCTGCCTTGGGAAAGAGGTTGGCGCGAGATTTGAGGCGGAGGAGGAAGATGAGGAGATCCAGTTGGCTAGTGCCCCTGCCCCTCGACCCAGAGGGCTTGGAATTCAAGGCTCCATCTCTCCATGGGTGCTTGGAATGCTCCATATCCTCCAACATGATCCTCCGCATTAAGGCCATCAAAATGACAACAGTAACTGAGGGTGGCCACCCGCCTTGATACCCGGTACAAAAACAAAACTCAGCACTTTCTTCCTACCCACCACCAAATCGAAAGAAAAATCAGGAAAATGGAGACCTTGCTGATTGACCAACTGGAGACATCTTGTTTAGTCCTGCTTCAAATCACATCTTTCCAAGTCCGTTGGAACAACATCAGCGAACGTGAACGCAGTAGAGTGCCAAGTAGACTTAAGTGGCAGCAGCAGCAGCAGGGCAATGTGCAGAAGCCTAATGGTTGACCTCTGCCAACCTTTATTTACCACCACTCACCAATGCAGTAATGCAGGGCACACTCCAGCATCCACAAAACACAGAACCAGCTTAAGATCATGGTGCATGCTACCTGCCGTCCACAACCCGATGTTTTTGGATGTGTTTCCGAACCCATTCGACTTCTGCGTATCCAAATGGATTAAAGGCCCGAGCTCGCTCCGGCCACGCCATAGAGGTGTTTTGTCCTGCCCGAGCAGCCAGCATCAAATCTGACGGAGACCTTTCAGCACAGCTGGAGGAGTCATTACAGACAAACGCATCCGGCTTTCCCCACAGAATAAAGTTGATCGCTTGACATTACCATCAAGCGAGGAATCAGGCATGGATCTCTGATGATGTTTGTGCCCCCAATGCCGAGTCACCGATTAGTTTTTTGCCGGTCTACTTCACATTCCTCTTCAAACAGAAATGGTCCGCTTGAAAAATGTATTTCTAAAATGATAATTTTCTCTCTTGCAATTTTTATTCCAGTTACCAAAAGATCAATTTGCTGGTTTTGCGGTTGTGGAGACTGCAAAAGACACCAAGGTTTCATGACAAAAACTGTAATCCATTTACTCACTTTAATCCTTTCAGAATTTTCGCAGTGTCAATGGTATATGAGGTCATGTGCTGTGAGATACAGCTATAATCATGGTCCTTTGAACAGCAATTGGCTTCTTAAGTGGCATTTCTCCCTCACAAATATTTAACAGAGGCTGAGGAATTCATTTTAATACTTTTTTGTGGTCATGCTGCTGTGTTTGAAATGCAGCAATACTACAGGCGTTCCTATTCTAAAAAATTTGGTTTTTAACAGACATTTGTGCTTCACAATTGTCAAAAGTGGCTTCAAGGAGGGTCAAAGTTTTGAATTTTTGGGGGCATTTTTGCTGTGAAATGCAGCTAACTACCAGTTCCATTGAAAAAAATGTGGTTTCTAACAAGCATTTGTCTTCACCAATAGACAAAAGTGGCTCAATGGTCAGTTTTGCATATTTTGGGGCATTTGCTGTAGAAATGCAGCAATACTACAAGGACCTATTGTAAAAGGGATGTGGTTTTCTACCCAGACATTTGTTCTTCACAATGTCAAAAGTGGCTCAAGGGTCAGTTAATGAATTTTTGGGGGCATATTGCTGTGAAATGCAGCTATAACTACAGGTCCTATTCTAAAAAATGGGTTTTTAACAGACATTTGTTCTTCACAATTGTCAAAAGTGGCTCAAGTGGAGATGTGCTGTCAAAACAGGAATAGGTAAACACTTGTTAATGGACACATATTGCAAAATATGACCTTGTTTTTTGCAAGACTCTTTAAAATAGCTAGCAATCCCTGTAGAGAGACAACCCGTTAATACAATTAAAAAAAAAGAGAAACACAGACGTTGGTGGGATTCCATCCATTATAAAAATGTGTTTCTAGAATTAAAACAACTAAAAAACTGGCATGTACAAAAAGCTGATACAAATATTCTCAGTAATGTACAAGGGAGGTACAGGGAGACTTGAACAGATGTATGGTTACCCAGGACAGGTCTATCAATGTCCAGTTCAACTAAAATGGTGGTTCAAAGACTCCTTTTCCCAACACTTTTATTAATCTGTGGGTCAGACAGGTTTAATGTCATCAAACTCTGTACAGGACAGAAATATAGTCAGATGAACCAGTTATCAACTAAAAATGGTGGTTAAAAGACTCCTTTTTGCGGCACTTTTTAAATCTGGGGGTCATGCAGTTATGGTGGCTCATGCAGTCGCCAGGACAGGTATAGTCAATGTCCATGTTACACACAAATTGGTGTTTCAACGACTCATTTCTTGATTTTATTTGTGTCAAGACGAGGTTTAATGTCCATACGTGGTACCGACATGTTATAGTCATGTCCAGTTCAACCTAAATGGTTGGGTTCAAAGACTTCCAATTATCGGCACTTTTTAAATCTGTGGCCCATCAGTTTGGGGCTCATGCTGTGGCCCAGGACAGGAGGATAGTCTATGTCCAAATGAAACTAAAATGTTGATGAAAGACTCCTTTATCCAGCACTTATTTTACTCGGGGGTCATGCAGGTTTGGGGCTCATGCTGCGTTCCAGGACAGGGATATTCAATGTCCAGTTCAAGTAAAATGATGGTTCAAAGACTCATTTTTCCGGCACTTTTTAATCTGTGGGTCAGACAGTTTTAATTGTCATATTGCGGTCCAGGACAGGTATAGTCGATGTCCAGTTCAACTAAAATGGTGGTTCAAAGACTCCTTTTTCCGGCACTGCTTTAATCTGTGGGTCATGCAGGTTTGGGGCTCATGCTGTGACCCAGGACAGGGATAGTCTATGTCCAGTGAAACTAAAATGGTGGTTGAAAGACTCCTTTTTCCAGCACTTTTTAATCTGGGGTCATGCAGGTTTGGGGCTCATGCTGCGTTCCAGGACAGGGATATTCAATTTCCAGTTCAATTAAAATGATGGTTCAAATCATACTGCCTTCTGGCACTTTTTAATTTGTGGGTCATGCAGGTTTAAGGGTCATGCTGTGGTGCAAGACAGGGATAGTGAATGGTCTGTGATTTTTTTTCTGTGGCTTTTATAACCTAAGTGTGTTGCCTAAGATGTAGCATGTATCCATTTGACTGTTGTGGATGTTAATTCCAGCTTCTCCAGCCCTGTTTGGGTGTAAGAATGAAGGTGTTGTTCCTCTCCCATTGACTTTAATGGTCATCAGCGATAATCTATTATCGACTATCGGAAATCGTCTTGATAATTGCCGATATCGACTATCGACCCGATGATGATAGTCAACGTAATCGCTCATCACTAATGTACAGTAAATACATTCAATACTTGGTTGGGGCGCCTTTTGCAAGAATGACTGCATTAATGCGGCATGACATGAAGGCGCTCAGCCGGTGGCACTGCAGAGGTTTGGAGGAGTGCAGAAGTCCAGGTTGCCTTGATAGCAGCCTTCAGCTCATCTTCATTGTTGGATCTGGTGTCTCTCATCTTCCTCTTGACAATACTCCATAGATTCTTTATGGGGATAAGGTATGGTGAGTTTGCTGGCCATTCAGGTGCAGTGATCCTGTAGTTATTAAAACAGGTATTGGTACTTTTGGCAGTTTGGACAGGTGCCAAGTTCTGCTGGAAAGTGAAAATTCCATCTCCAAAAAGCAAGTTGGCAGAGGGAAGCATGAATTGCTCTAAAGTTTCCTGGTAGACAGCTGCGCTGACTTTGATCTTAATAAAACACAGTGGACCTACACCAGCAGATGACATGGCTCCCCAAACCATCACTGATTGTGGAAACTTCACACTAGACCTCACGCAGCTTGGATTGTGTGTCTCCCCACTCTTCCTCCAGACTCTGGGACCTTGATTTCCAAATGAAAAATTTACTTTCATCTGAAAAAAACACCTTGGACCACTGAGCAACAGTCCAGTTCTTTTTCTCCTTGGCCCAGGTAAGACGATTCTGGTGTTGTCTATTGGTCATTAGTGGCTTGAGACATGAAATGTGACACTTGTATCCTATGCCCTGGATATGTCTGTGTGTGGTGGCTCTTGAAGCACTGACTCCAGCAGCAGTACACTCCTTGTGAATCTCCTCCTCTTTAGGGCCTTTTATTAACAAGCCTATCAAGGCTGCAGTTATCCCGGTTGCTTGTGCATCTTTTTCTACCACACTTTTTCCTTCCACTCAACTTTCCATTAATATGCTTTGATACAGAACTTCTTTAGCAATGACTTTTTGTGGCTTACCCTCCTTGTGGAGTGTGTCAATGATTGCCTTCTGGACAACTGTCAAGTCAGCAGTCTTCCATGATTGTGTCGCCTACTGAACCAGACTAAGAGACCTTTTAAAATGCTTAGGAAGACTTAGCAGGTGTTTTGGGTTAATTATTCTAATTTTCTGAGATAATGACTTTTTTGTTTTCCTTGGCTGTAAGCCATAATCATCAAGATTAACATAAATAAACACTTGAAAAAAGTTTACTCTGCTTGTAATGACTCTATATGACCTATAAGTTTTACTTTTTGAATTGAATTGCTGTTAAAAAAACCTTTTGGCTGATATTCTAATTTACTGAGAAGCACCTGTACTTACAGTTTGGTGATGTTATCCAGTCACATTATAAAGGTATATATAGTCACAGTATGGTGAGGTTATCCAGTCACATTATAGAGGTGTACATAGTCACAGTAACAGGTGCAAGGAAAAACAATGAATCCAGCGGTGGGTAAACATTAGAGGGGATTTATCGTTTGAGCTGCTCGTGCTGTTCTGCTAATTTTCTCAGATTGAGTTTGAAATCCAGGGGCGTGTTCTTCCTCTCAGCAGGCGTGTCTCCCCTCCCAGGAGGCGTGTCTCTCCTCACTGAAGAACTGTGACATCATCATTTTGTTTGAAGCAGGGGATGCAGAGGGTTGTCTGGATATAACAGCTCTGTAGCCTCCTGCATGCTTATGTCTGCAGCCTTGAGGCTCCACAAGCTGCAGCAAGCACCTATTATATCTCTTAGTTTACACACTGAAAGCCAGCAGCTTTAACTTCTGTTCTAGTGGTATTCAACCAAATTGTACTGACAACAGGCAGAGACCTTTACTCAACTACAAGGACAAATGTCAGCTTCAAATAAAGACCTTTGCTTGCTGTCAGTGATATGAGTGAAAACAGTGGGGGGGAGAAGCACATCAGCTTTGAGAGAAGAACCTGCTTAACCTGTGACTGACTTGGGCTGATGGTGTAGCGGTAGAGTGTTGGTTTTACAACGAAGGGGTTTGGAGTTTTAGTCCCCTCACAGGGTTTATTCCCCCCCCCCTAAATTCTACACATATGTCGGGAGACCTAAAATATATATGTCAATCTCTATAATGATAGATATACACATACATAGCTCCCCTATATCATGTCTCATCCCTGAGAGTATATGCATTGTATCACATATGTTGGAAGAGCTTGGTGTGACTGTGAGAATGGGACACTATATAGGGGAGCTTTCTGTGTGTGTATATATATAAAATTATAGATGTCTACACATATATTTTCATATATTTACATATGTGTACAATTTCTAAAAGAAAAAAAAAAAAGAAAAAACAATGGGGACTTGAACTCCCAAGCTCTGTCTTGCCAAGCTGATCACCTATTCACTGTACTATACAAGCAGCTCAGACAGATGCAGTGTTGAATCCTTATGTTATACAATACAGATGATGACGTCATAAGGAGGCGGGGCTTGCATTCGATCTGAGGAACAGAACTCCTTCTTTTCAAAGTTCAAACTGAACCTGTGAGGAGGTGAATCAACCTCTTGGCAAAAGCCCTTTAAACAGGCAGTAATTGCCCAGATCATCACCATAGAGCTGAGATGTACATAGAGCCAGCAGACTCTGGTTTCAGTATCGATTTTAACAGCTCAGAGGGGAGTAAACACAGAGTGTGCAGGCAGCCAATCACAGCACAGGGGGCGTGGCCATGACGTTTCCTGTCTAGGGGCATATCCCAACAGGCTGAATGAAATGTCAGCCAGCCAATCACAGTGCAGGGGGCGTGTCTAGGGCACAGGAATCGACCTGGGGGCGTTCTGACCCAGCAACAGCAGAAATAGAAGACAGATTTACAGCGAAGCTGATATCTGCTAAACCAAGTGACAGAGGTAATGCAACTCAATTACAAAAGTGCTTATTTTTGCGGTCCCCATAATCTGAGACATGATCTTTGTAACGATAAAACCCCTTTAAGCCATCTTTACTTTAAATATAGGCACATAGGCGGGAAAAAAAGATACAATGTATGCAGATATGTAAACAAAAGGGAGACATTCAATGGCATGGAACGTGCAAATAAAATTTATAGTATCAAAGATTTTATCAACTGTGATATTGAATACGTAGTCTATGCCATAGAATGTACCCTGTGATAAAAGTTATATATTGGCAGTACAATACGCAAATTGAAAATCCGCATAGCAGAACATCTTACCCATATTAAACATAACTTTCCATCACACTCTGGAGCGGCTAAGCACTTTGTTGAAGTCCATGATGGATCTGTCGATAGCTTCTGCTGCTATGGAATAGAACGTGTGAAGCCTCCAAAAAGGTGGAGGTGACCGTCAACACTTACTGCGCATGCGTGAGGCTTCATGGATCTACGAGCTAGGATCGCGAGCGCCGCAAGGTTTAAATAGTCGCAATGACTTAGCGTACATTTACTAATCTGCATTATACTTTGTTATTTACTCATCCATGTAAAGTTTGTCATATGAGGTATTCCCATAAGATTAAAAGATCGTGGTTTGCTGTTAAAAAGTTATACATTTGGGTAAAGGTGGAAGTGATGTCATCACAAGCCCAACCCCTTTTAACTATTTAAGAGTGTCAATTGCCTGTTGATGTATACCGTGAACAAGGGCGCTTGTGTACGCCCGAAACGCGTCGGAAGTCTGTACCCCGTATGTATCCTCCTATATTTGCCTATATTTAAAGTAAAGATGGCTTAATTTTTACCTACCGCTGGATCCATTGTTTTTCCTTGCACCTGTTATTGTGAAGCCGTGGCTGGAGGCCAGGATCTCGTGCGGAGGGAAGCCTGAGGCGGAACTGGAGCACTCATTGGTATCCGTATGTAGACTTTCATGGTGAGCGTACACCTATTTTTTCCTATTATTCCGTATATAGTCACAGCATGGTATTGTTATCCAGTTATATAATATAGGTGTATATAGTCACAGCATGGTGGTGTTATTTAGTCACATTATAGAGGTGTATATAGTCACAGTATGGTGATGTTATCCAGTCATAAAATAGAGGTGTATATAGTCATGGTAGCATTATTAATTCATTGTACAGTATCTCACAAAAGTGAGTACACCCCTCACATTTTTGTAAATGTTCTCACACTACTGAAGCTGACTGCATAATGAGTATCATTATTGTGTCTCGTACCTGGTGTCGGCGTCTCCCAGCTATCCCATATCGGATGCATGCATATTACAAGGAGGTCATGGACTGACTCGTGAAAATTAAGTATACCTTGCCATTTTTTTCTAATGCTTTTATATTGCTTTGCACTGTTGCTCAAGACTGTCAGGTTTGAGTCAACTAATAAAAATGTCAAAAGTATTTCGGTCTACATGCATATTACAATGAGGACAGACTAAGTCATGGAGAGACTTTTATAAAGCAGACCGAGGCATATAAGTATACAAAACTACGGACATTTATATATAGTAAGCTTGCATAATGAGTATCAGCCTGGGAAGCGTGAATGGGATGTGGTGTGATGACATCACGGAGGAGGCACTTGTTTTTTTTTTTTAAACACAGGTACACAACCCCCTTTTTAAAAGACTGAAAAGGACAGTGGCAGCCTGTTACCTGAGTAAATCACTTCTTGGCAAAACCCCTTTAAGAGACAATGAAAGTATTGCTTATCTCACCCGCATACAATGATTAAAAAAGCAAAGAGTAACAACATCCATAAAAATAAAATTCCAAGGTTTAAAAAATAAAAATTCAAGGTATAACATGCAGAAAATAGTTTATTTTCTGCATGTTATTCCTCATATTTTAGTTGTTCTAATAAACCTTGCAATTTAATTTTTTTTTATGGATGCTGGATTTGCTTTTTGGTGTAAACCACCCATTATTCTTGCTGTCTGATTTTCAAGGAGTGATGAGTTGAATCTTTTTTCTTAATGTTCACAAACAATAAGTGACAGCTTTCCTGGCATCAGTGTGTGTACAAGGCAAATTGTCAATCACCGTATGTAGGCCAGGTAAGCAGTACTTTCACATTTTGTTTTGATGTTTGACCACCAATTGAACTGCTAGAGGATATCTTCAACCGCAATGGAAGATATTGTGCTTGTAATTGGAAAGAAACATCATGAGGTAATTTATCAAAAATGGAATGTACATTAAAAAATTATTAATTTAACACACAGCCTATAGAGCCACCAATGTGACCTTGGAAGTTCCCTTTTTGGAGTTGACCCTTAACCTAAAAAATGCCTGCTGGTCGGGGGTTAAAAAAGTAAAGAAAATCTTTACTCACTTGTCTCCTTCATTTCAGCAGTGTCCCTGCTCCCAGTGATATCATGTTTATCAGGAAAGGGATTGGCTGCAGCATCATATGACCAATAAACATGATGTTATCAGAAGGGACCACTCGGAATAACAGCTGCACTATAATACAGCCTCCTTAACAACTGAGTTAAGGGTCTTATTTTTTTTAATCCTCTCCAACCAGCACACATCTTTTTAAACTAAGGAAAACCCCTTTAAAGGGGTTTTGCCACGATCTAATGTTGGCGTGGGATCCTCCAAAATGGGCATTTAATCACTTTTCTAAATATATGTCATCAAGAAAAGTGAAGCCTCTGAAAGCTACAGCCTTCCTTACATGCCCTTGGTTTCCTGACAGTTTACATTAGACACGACCAGGAGCTGACAGGAGCTGATCTGGCCACACTTGCATTGTTTGCTCTTCTTATGTGATGGCAGGGAACATGAACGAGCTTTGAAGTGACTGGGGAGAAAGATCATGTGTCTTTTGTATAGAGAATCCACTAGTTGTAATGTAATTATCTGAGTAAACATGCAGACACACCCTGCTCTCTGCTCAGCCCCTCTTCTTCTTTCCCTGCAGCCGTTAGTTCATGAAGGAATGAAAGAAGGCTGCCTGCTGAGCTTATCTTCTCTCCTGAGCAAATAAGAGGGAGAAATAAAACGCATATAGCTTGTGCACAATACAGTTATCTTCTGTGGATTAGCAAAACAATGTTTGCTCAACTACAGGAACTGAGTATCAGGAACGTGCATGGGAGGTGAAGTGATGACATCACAGAGAAGATACTTGTTTTTTTAAACACAGAAACACAACGCCCCTTTTTTTAAGCCTCAAGAGGGGAGTATCAGCCTGTCAAGTAAGGAACTCATTTCTTGGCAAAACCCATTTAAGCCTAGTGCAGGTCCATAGAGAATTTATGTAATATGCAGCTTCCTGAGACCTTGCAATAGGCATAACATGTAGTATTGCTTTTCTTGTATTAGTTTATCACAATAATATGCAATAAGACACAAATAGCAGAATTTTTTAAATAAACTTTATTCTATATTACAAATAGTTTTTTCCGTTTGTTTTGGACTGCAAAATAGGAATGCATTATATTTACATACACAGGTATACAATTAATTATAACAAAGTTACAGAAGCTTGCCTTTACCAAGTTACAACTCTTTTTTTTTTTCCAATTTAAATAGTATATCTAGGATAATAAAAACCTCCATTCTAATATGCATTTTTTTTTATCTCTTTGAGGCTCTCAGTAACACTGGACTCTAAAGATATGATTATACAGGTGGAAACTTTATCAAATACTATCATAGCCAAAAGGATGGGTGCAGAGTTCTTGGCTTGAAGAGTATTCATTTGCATTCCTGGTCAGAAAGAGATTTTGACTTGCACAGATATTTAGCAAGTTCCAGTATCTGCATAATTTGTATATAATGTAATACATTCTATTGAGTATGGGAATGAAGTCATCCTATACTGTACATTCATAAATTATTAAATTTAATACAATATGGCAGGAAGACAACAGAACTTTAGTAGAAACATTGAACATATTATTTGTTGTCATTACTATTAACTTTGGATTTTCTTTTAGACACCTATAAACCTGGAAGACACTTAGAAGATTGTTCAATAATTAAAAGGGTTTTCTCACTGCAAAGATTAGCTTTATATATAAAGGGACTGTTAAATGAAGATATTTTTAAATACATTGGTCAATAGATTTAACTTTGGTCATAAGAGACATTGTATCACCTCTCTGCATGCACATAGGTTTCTATGCTAATCTACATACCAGACAGATATCTGTTATCTGATTAGTTGACAGAGTGGAGAGCAGGGAGTGATGTCTCCCTCATGGACTGATGGGAATGAGCTCTGAGTGAACTAATTAGATTTAGCAAGATTAGATGCAGTAAACAAAATGTACAAGTGCTGTGAGGACTCATAAGCATTGCTTTATGTTTAAACTTGTTATAGATAACAATCTCTTGTTTCATTAGAGTAATGGCTTGAAATTAATATATGCTAATCACTGTTGTCAGCATGCAGGGAAAACCCATTTAATCCCAAAGAACAATTTAAAGGGGTTTTCTCACTACAATAATTAGTTTTTAACATGCAGAGAATGGTAAATAAAGATTATTACCAAATACATTGATTATTTTATTTTGCTTTGGTCAGGAGATAAAACAGATTGTATCTCCTCTTAGAGCATACAAGTTTCTCTGGTTACCCAACATCACCCACAGCTATTCCCACTGTTTCTTATCTCTCATTGCTCCAAGCTGCTATCATTTGGTCAGTCTGTTCATAATGAGCCACTCCCTGCAGAGTCTTTTCTCTAGCAACGTATTTTGTTTACTTAACTAAATGAGAAGTTTTCACTCTTTAGAGCTATTTAGTCTTTAGCTTTTTTCTCTCTTGCTAACAAACTTTAACTCTTTACAACCACATAGCCTTTTACCCTGCTGTTTAAAACTCTCCTTCACTAATGATTAATCACTAACAGGCTCAGCTAGGAACAGTAGAGTTGATATTCCAATCTCTGCTGTAGATCCTCCGACATCCTAAACAGTAAGTGGGAGCATGAAGCTGGCTGTGAAGAGCAGGTTCTTTGAAAGAGTAATGTGAAAACAACCCTTTAGCAACAGTAGTCCAAAAAGGGACAATTGGTGAACCAGAGACAAAGTCATGGTTGTCCAAGGCTGTGAGGAGCAAATGCCAGCAGTCTGTTCCAGTTCTACAGAGGAGATTCTATAGCACAAATTGCTGATAAAGTTAATGCTGAATATGGTTAACGCATTTGTGGCTGCATTTGGGCGGCACTCACTATTAGATTTAGGAATATGGGTGCCCATTGATGGGTTTGGAAGTACTTCTAAAAATCAAAGTAATTTCAACAGAACTTCAATGATTCAAATGGCAAGTGGAAATTTTTTATATACAAATCCAATGTGCTCCAAAGAAGAAATGCTTTTAGCCATCTCCCTTTTGCCTCAATACTTTAGGTCACTAATGATGTATATGAGTAAGGTTCATTGAGACCAAAACATAATTTCTTAGGTTTCATTGTATGGCTGATCATATTTATTTTAGATTTTTATTTTGGAAATCCTTTCAATATGTGATTTGATAGACTTAAAATGTAACTGCAAAAATGACCATATTGTACATTTAATTAATTAATTAAATGAGTTAATAGTATGATCACACAAAAAATATAGTCTGTATTGTTTAAGAGATGTTCAATGCCCTGCATCAAACATATGGAAATAGCTTATAGTTATATATATATTACTTATATTAATTCAAATTTTTTATATGCATACATATGTACAGTCTATTCTCAATAGGAAACATTATAATTTTAAATCCATATTAAGTGGTTATTGTATGTTTTTAAGATATGATTTATGATTTATGATTTATGTACATAAAGTGTACATTCAGTATAAGATAATCATTTACCTTTGCTAATTTAAATAATATTTTCATCCAAATTGGTAATAATAATTATTTTCCAAAAGTGATGACAGGATGTAGAGCCATATTGTTTGTCAATTTCAAAATAGTTTTTCAGAAACTGATGACAAGTTGTCATTTTTTTTAAAAACATATTAAAGCTAGGAGCTAATTCAAAGCTGACAATGAGTGTTGCACTTAGATATAGATAGTATTGGTCTGGCCAGGCCCAAATTTTGCTAGTGATCATGGAAAAAAATCGGACAACCAATTACTAGTCTTTATCCAGACAGGAAAAAGGGAGTTTATCATTCATTGACAGGATACATTATCTCCCTGTAAAATGACTGGTGGTTGGTTGCATGATCACCCTACGATTGCTGGAACAATTTGGGTCTGGCCAAACCTGTCCACCCGAATCCAATGTGCTACACTGGGGACAAGCAATGTGGGTACACAGTTCAAAACAGAAACCATATCACTATAATTTAAAAAAAAGATGAAAACACTTTGGTTACATCTATAATTTACTACTATATGAGCATTTTTAAGTTTGGCTCAAACACTGACTTTTTGCTCTTCAGGTACAAAATCTAGCATCCTTTTCATACATTTTAATTGATTCTATTCATTTGATATTTTAGGTAGTTTTTGCTATGCATTCTGTATTGTCAGTGAGCAGCTGAACTTTATTTTTTCTTTATGCTTTTATAATTTGTGTTTTATGTACCTTATTAGAGATAAAAATCTAAATTTGTTCTTAAAGGGCACATTTTTCCATGTTTCTGATACAGTGACTCAGTACCATCGCAGAGCTGTTTACTAACATATGATGGTCCAAACAATCATTAACATATGACTAACTAATATTTGTATATGGTATTAAGTTGTTAATGATCAAGGCTGCAAGAAGAATTGAAAGGGATTTTCCAGGCCTGTAAGCTAGGCATTTAGGGTGACAAGTATGAACGGGGCTGCACAAAATATCTGCCGTCTTTCCAGCCCGATATCAGACGCAGCCCTGTTCATACATTTTTAAATCTCCCGCATGCCACTCCGGGGGGCATTACATCGGGGGTGTGCGGGATGCGGGACGCAATAGAACCGTATTGAAGCTACATATTTGTAGTTTTGCTACAGCATTTCTGGGCACATTACAGTTGTAACTTTGAAAGTGGTATAACTGATCCTGAACTGTCACCGGAGTGCTAGAATGCACCTGATTTGTGACCCGCTGTAAAGTGGGTTCATAAATCAGGCGCATTCTATGCCTGAATAATGTGCATGAAATTTGGCGTGTTAACATCAAATTACATGCATGTCGCCCTTAATGTGTAACTCGTATTGTAGCCTATTTAAGTTAAAGGAGTTAACATTTTAATATATTTTTAGCATAATGCTGCCCATTCAAAATAAAAAAGTTATAATCACCTCTCCTTTCACCATGGACCCATTGCTGCGCCATCCTCACTCTACACTAGTCTTTTATTTTATTCTGGTCTTCATTTCAACAGGACTTCACTGCTGCAGCTGCTAAATGCCTGCAGTGATCATGTGCCTGTAGTGGTCACCGTTCAGAAGTTAGCGTTCCAAGTAGTGATGTCAGTCAATGGCACGGTGACATCACATTGGAATCAAGGCCAGAAGGAAACAGAAGTCCAACGGAGAGTGAAGATGGCACAGAATTGGATTAGAGGTGAGCATAACTTTTTTTTTTTTTTATGCGCAACAATATGCTAAAAAGTAAATAACATTTTGGACCTCTTTTAATGGGCTGGACTGCATTAAAAGACACAGTGACAAAGATGTGTTTGGCACTGTGTCAATACTACAGTGAAGGGGCTGTGGTGCTCAGTTGCCCATTTCTTATATTTATTGTGGGGGGGGGGGTGCTGTGGCTGAGAAACCATCTTTCATGCATCAACTACTTAGGCAAAGTATTTTTCATTAATGCAAAATCCTAGAAACCCCACTTAGGGCTTTAATGGTGCAGAGTCACAGGACATTCACTGATGACATCATTTTACTGTGCACGTTCATTAAATAGATACCCTTATTGCATTACAAATCTATCAACAGCAGCTTGTGGACAGTTTCTACAGTATATTCATATCTCTACATTTAGAAAAGTAAAAATCAAAATCAGAGTAAAAATTAACAGAACACCATGTAAGAGTATGACACTGTATGGAACGGATACTACATTTTACATTTGCTGTAGCTACACCCAATGTTAATCAACGGAGGTATTTTACTTTAAAAAATATACCATATATATATATAAAATATTTTTTTTTTTTAAAGGCTTATGATCCATCTCCTTGTCTAAATGAATGCTGCAGAGCAGCTTTTATTTTTTTAATGCCTAAAGAGTAAAAATGTTATTTGTATGACCAGGAAATGTAACACAGATGTAGTAAGTGTAAGCTTGACAAAAAACACACTATGCTTTTAATGTAGCTTACCAATCTATGTAATAGTCAGTGTATTACAAAGTCGCTTTCGTTTATAGGGTAGCACATCATATTTCAAGATAACACTTGCAACATCTTTACTGAATACTCTTTCTTTTACTCTGCTTAAAGTCCACTCATTTTCTAATTTTGTACAAAAGGCTTCAATGGTCCCTCATGAGGGAAAGAGTGGAATAGTCTTGATTTTTAACAATGCCAGTGCAACTAATGTATTTTTTATGTAGCTTGGATTAGGACCTCAACCCTTGTATATATTTGTGAGCCTTAAAGACTTAAAACTGTTTTAAGGCAACATTTGAAGAAGTAGGTTTATAGAATAAGCAATAGAATTGATCTGGTTTAGTGACACTATATTTTCATTTCATAAACCTATTCTATTTTGAAGACTTTGATAAAGTTTCCACCTTAACATTTAGTATATTCACATGACAAACCACTCAGGTCAATGCTCTCAGGCAGACAAAAACAAAAAAAAGGAAGGAACTTAAAAGGGAAGGAATAAAATGGAAACCACATCCACATCATCAGCAAGGCTTTAGTTTTTCTCAGAATTAACTGTATTAACATGCGTTATTTTCAGTTTTTTTTTTTTTTTTTTTAATTAAAATAAAAAAAAACCCTGAAAGCTAAGGTATGTACCTCTGGAATTCCAGGGTCAAGACCCTACACATTCACAGCACAAACCTGGCAGATCTCAAGGCAAGAAAAATTTTAGAATAAGAAAACAGAAAAAAGTAAAGAAAAACAAAGACAGGCAGCTCTGAAGCTCACAATGGTCAACACGAAAAGTTACATTTTTTTTCTATATGTACTTATTTTCTTTTTGTTTTTCTTTTTTTATATTTTAATTGTCTGAGGTTGCCATTTTTCCTTGAAAAAAAATGGAAAAATATCTACCATACAAATAAAGATAAGATTGAGTTAATTAGATAGCATAGTGGTCTACTTGTATACTTTCTGTACAGCTGTGCAAATCCAATTGTTTACTTATCATCTTCCTACATTTCATGCGAGATATCGGGATTGGAGGAGACACAAATGCATACTGATTTGTCCTTTCCATCATTATCCTCAGGAGGATGAGAAGAAAGCCTTTGAGATGTGACAATGTTGTGCCACCATAACCTTTGGTTTTGTCTACAATTCTTTGAGGATGATGCTTCTTCTTCTCCTCGGTAAATGTAGTAGCCAGTCAAACCTTCAGACTCCAGTAAAATAGCATGTATAGTTCAGTAACCATCAGCTAATTCAAAGCAAATGCTGTGAAAAGTTCAAATAAGGTGCATAAGGGATTAAGTGCTCTCAACAAAAATAGACATGAACTAATTGTTTTATATCAGTTTCCAGCTTGTTCCAAATTTAATTCATTCTAGTGTATTCCTGTAATTGAGCTATATGTACTTTATTAGTATAAAAAAAATAATGCTTACAGAATAGGAAAATTTGTATGTGTTACTACAGTCCCACAACAAAAAAGTAGTTTCACCTTCTAAAATACTGAACTGCAAATTCTGCAAAATTACAAAACAAGTTAGAAGAACCTTGGAAAGAAGTTGGAATAACCTGGAATTTCAAAGCACTAGCCTTAAAATGAGTAGCTACTTGTCACTTATGCTGGTTGCATTCGCAGGCAATGCTAACCTTTTCAGTTGGTGACATTCGGTCCTGTCATTCCAAATAAAAATTGTGCTGATATTCTGTTTTTATTTATTTTTTGCATGATTATTGTAATTTTGTGCTCCTTTTTTCCAAATGGCAGTTTCAAAACAAGTGATGCACTTTTATATTTCAAGCCTTCAAGAACATGTCTAATCTTCTCAAGACTGAATGAATGAAAATGTCTTTCCTATGTCTAAAAGGATGATAGTTTTCTTCCCTTCTATCTTACATTGCTTGTTAGGTCTAAAGTGAATTGTGCTAAAGTGATACCTTGATTCATTAAAAGCTTCACATAGTAATTGCCTGTATGTGAAACAATGGAACCAAATTCTCAAACATACATCATATATTGTCTTGTGTTTTTTAAAATAGATCTTAATACATAACCCTCAATTATCTTACACACTACAGGCAACCGACCTGGCAGCTAAGCTTGTACCATTTGGAATGTGAGGACTTCACTTCAACCAACCAATTTTAAAACCTGGAACTTAAATGTACATTTAACATTAGGAAAACTATTGGTGTTTGTCTCATATGATGAAAATTGTAGACACGGAAAATTACTGTTCAATGAATTGTAAGATGAAACCGGGATCTGGAGTATGATGTTTTTTATACCGAGCATATAAGTCATTAGGATGCATGTTGAAAGCCATCAGCATGGTCTCTTTGTTGCTTCTCACTTGTTATCAAAAATTTTGTTTCTTGGAAACATTGAAATAAAGCAGATGTACTGAATAGCTTGCAGGAGAATAACATACATTTGGGTTGTTTGAACAGGAAAAATGATAAGGAAAGTAGAATAACTTCTTTCTTCTAATGGCCTCTGATAGATTAAAGGAATTTTGCATGTTCTTGTTTTCCGTTTCCTGTTGAAGAGTTACATGAAGACACAATTTGTTGTGAGCTGGGATATCAATAATGCCTTTTTCTGCCAAAGACGGATTCCATTTTTTATGGTTTGAATTCATTAATACTAAGTTCCATCCTCACCAAATCATGGCAGGGAAAGAAGCCACAAGCAGCACAGCATATAAGACCTTCTAGGTTTCCATACTCGATAGCATGATAGTTTATCTGTAAGCAGAGGTCTTAACTAGATTGTTTTTGTATCCCTATGTTTTTCCACACTGTATGACCTCCCTTAATCCACTGGATATCTTGTATTATCCATGAGGTTCATAGAAGGAAGAAGAGGAAGCAGGGGACCCTGCATCCAGCCAATCCGAACTTGCACTTGGTAAAGATGACAATCTTGACTGAGGCACGGCTTGGTTTATCCCTTCCAGGGTAACCTGGAAGAACAGTTTTCAGCTGTCTATACTCATCAGGGCAATGACTTGTTCTAATTTGTAGGCAAGTTTTTGCTTTCCAGCTTGGTCATCTTGATCTAAAGCAGTTAAAATCTGCAAAAAAAGAAACATTTGAGTTTTATTATACATTCAAAATTGTGGAAGGTTTCACCTTAAACAAAGGTGAATATTAATCATTGACCCGGTACAGTGTATATACAGTATGATGTAAGTATAACTTCAACACAACCACAAAGTTTTTACTGCACTATTTATTTTCATCCCTTAACTTTAATGCATATTGATAAAATGCCTAATTCCGTGTTTTAGTGCTCTTATGTATAAAGTAAACAAGTCCTGAGTTAAAAAAGCAGTAATGTATCTCATTGGGGAGAGGCGATACATTACCCCTACATTAAGTCATTCTCGTCTCTCACTTAGACGGCCAGTAAGTTCTACTCTGCACTAACAAGGGACAAACACCCCAAAACTGCTGTCTGTAGATGAAATTAACTGGGATGGTTTCTCCTTTTTACATTGAAAGGTTAAATGAGTCACATGTATATTAAGTATTAATACATCTAGTAGATGGAGAAAAATGGGCTTTCCCATAAGCCTGAGTTAAAGAAAACAGATTACACAGTTGTTTGGTTTAGGAAAAAGAAAGAAACACATATGTAGAAGACTGATAGCAAAAAAGTGACCACATGGTCTGTTTAGTCCACTCGTCTAATATTTTCTTGTATTTATCTTAAGGTAGCTATATGTTTATCCTAAGCATGTCTACATTTACGTAATGTTAATTTTTCAACTACATCTGCTGAAAGTTTGTTCCAAGCATCTACTATTTTCTTTAGTTTAATTATATTTTCTGACAGCTTCTGATCTCCCCCCCCCCACCACCACCACCGATAGTTTCAGATTTTGCCGTCTTGTTCTTATGTATAGTCTCTCATTAATACACTTCCCTTCTGATACATATCTTTAACAAATTTAAAGTTTTCAACTACCTCCCTCCTTCTCTTCTTCTCTAACAACTATGCAAAATAAGTTTTTTAATTCATCCAGTAAAACTAAATCATTCTTCATGCTACAGACATCCCCAACCACATTGTGAACTTATATGTCATTGATAAACCTTATCAATCAAACCTTCTTCACTGTCACCTATAAACATATTAAAAACAATAGGACCCAGACTAACTTGTAACCAGTCTCTCTTCAGAATGCACAGCATTTATATGTTGTCAGTTTCTCTTTTTTCAAGAGAGTTTGCATTATTCCTACTTATATGGATGCTAAGCTAACTGGCCTGCAGTTATTGACTTCTTCTTTACTACCTCTCTTGTAGATGGGAAAAACATTTGCTGTTCTTCATTCATCTGCATATTAAAAAGTCACAATCAGGCCATAAACACCATTAACTTTTTCAAAGTAGCCCATACAATTTTTGGGCAATAAATAGTAGCAACAAGTAGAAAATTCATAAAACGTCCAATTATTAATGTCCTCATTCCTTCAGATAGGATAGATTTTCATAATAGTCCAAGTCATAGTAAATAGCCTGTGAAGACAAACATGTTAGCCATGGAGGCAACTGGCGTTCGGTTGCCTCCATGGCTAACACAGACGATAGTGTGATATGCCCAGATTAAGTTTGGTCACATTTGATTTTTGTGGCTTCACTCATCTGCCACATTACCTATTAAAAGGCACTAGTTAAACATGTTATGAAGGGTGCATCAGTCACAAATTAGAGTACTATGAAGATTCTAGGGGTGGATGCCATCTATATCCATGACCTTATTTAACATTAAATGCACAAATTTAACCAGAGAAATAGCCTTTAAAATAACATAATAGTTGAATCCTTACAACTAGAGGTAATATTATGCTTAAAAATATTATGATTTTAAATGCCACCTTCTGAATTAGTGACTGAAGGTCGCTGTTTGAATGGTCAGCAACTGCCATATCCTCTTCATTATAGTTATTTTTCCATGACTACTTTTTATACTGCCAAAGTTTTTCTTCTGCTATTATCATACCTAAAATGTGTTTTATTCCCCCTACTTAACAGAGTTGTCCATTTTCCCCTCATTTGATGCACTAATAATATATGTTGACGTCTATCTAATTATATGGAGCTCTCTGTCAGCTGTAGTACACCATAAGTTTCTTTATACCTCTTAAACACTTCTTAGTTCTGTAGTAAACCATAGTGTTCTCTCTTTTTTGACTTTCGCTTATTGTTTGACCTATAGTTAGGTTGCCTTTTAGATGGCCATGTTTAATAGCGTCCATTCACACTTATGATTGATGTTTTATTCCACCCTTTTATTACATTTAATACACTTCCTTGAAATAAATAAGTCTCAAATTGAATACTTTGGTTGCAGCACAGAAGAATAACAAAATAAGTCTTAGGGCTGATATCTATTTGGTTTTTGGCATTTGGCCAAGACCCCATGCTGTTTTGGTTCACTCAGGTATGTAGTAAAAGTTAATATCCCCTAGTGCTCCTCCTGGGCAGGCAATGTAAAGTTAATGAGTAAAGAGTTAAATGTTCTGCAACTTTTTAGTTTACTTCTGGTTTAAAATTCTTACTTTTCTAAAATCTGTACGCTTCATTAGGGATTTACAAAAAAGAGTTACATTTAATGACCCCAGGACTACTGTCAGTTGGACAATCAGGACACAATAAATTATCTTGGAAGATCCAATGTCCTGTGTCAGATTAGTTTGTGTTAATGGACTATGTGGTACTGACTGTTGGAACCGTAAAAAAAGTGCAGAGTAATACACTCTTTGTAAATATAGTACATACAATGTTATTACTAATTTTATCTACACAGGCAAAGTGAAAGACTAAGCTTCATAGAAAATGTTCATCTAACATACGAAAGTCCTCTGTCATTTGTTAACAAATAAATCACAAGCCTGAAAGGAGTATCACTAACTTAAGCAAGTTTTCTTCTGTTCTCCAAAACCAATTAGGATTTAGGGCGATATCAACCAGTAAAAAGCGCAGTATGTAATGACTAATTATTTTGTGGCAAATGTCTGGTAGGAGCAGACAGCAATGGTTTCAAAAGGGAGCACAAACAAGAAAGAGAAGAAATGCAGCAACCTAGTTGTAATGAGATTAATTCATCAACACCCAGATAGAAGCTTTCAAACAAGTCTTGCAGTTCTATGTGCAATGGGAAAAGAAGTAAAATACTAAGCAATCAAAAAGCTTAGTGGGTAGATGCCTGCAAAAGTAGCTTCAAACAACGAACATAAACACATCAAAATACAACAATCTCCTAGCAGATGCTAGTCTTCACATTAGTGGAAAAAAACCCGAACCCAAAATTAAAAAAAATTTTATTTTTTAATTTCCCCCCCAGAGTTCTTTTAAAAACGTATTTTAAAGATTTACAAAAAAATTAATTAAAAACCCTCACTCTAATTTGTAGCATGTGCTCTTTTTTTTTTCCCCTTTTTTTTTTTTTTGGCAAAGGTTTTCAAATTACTTGGCCTCCATTATAAAGTTGGGAAACTCAAATTGTGTGGCCATCACGGGGGTTTTACACCCAGGAAAAAAAAAAATTTTCGAAAAATAAGCAAATTTTTATAGTTTTTCACTTTAATTAGTTTTTTTTACAATTTTAGGTTTTTCAAAGGGTTTTAATTGCTTGATTTTTTAAAGATGCAACAATGGAGTTTCCCAACGTCTTTTCATATCAATTCATGAAGTTTTCAAAAAACAAATTATACATATCGAATATGACCAATCAAATTTTCCCCAAGTACAAAAGAAGTTTACAAAAAATTCTTGTGTTAAAACAGAATTAAGTAAGGTTCACCCCTTTGATTTCCCAATCTTGATCGGGTTCACCTTCATGACAGATTACCAGGGCTGCTATCTGAAACTTTTAAGTCAAAATGTCTAGGCAGATAAAAATTTCCAAAAAATTTTTTTTTTTTTTCTTCTTTCGTCTGCCATTTTATATTTGAAAGCTTCTTTGACGTTTTTTTTTGTTTTTTTAAATAAAAAAAGAGGATGTTGGGGAAAAAAAAATTTTTAAATGCCCAAAAAAAACCCTTTTGGACAATAAAAGCCTTACAAAGCGGGAAAATTTGTCCTTTTTAAAACTTTTTAAAAATTAAAATAGAAACCCCCTTTTAAAGGGGGGCAAAAAGGTTTAAAAAAAACCAATAAAAAAATTGGGGACTACCGGGTTGTTTTTAAAATTTTCATATAGTCAAAAAATTGTATTTTTTAAACCTACTGGGAAGTTCAATAATTTTTAAAAAACCCCCAAAACCCCTAAAACCCCCCAATTTTCGTTTTGGGTCCTAAAGAACAAAAAAAAAACCGGCTGTTTTTAAAAAAAATTTTAAAAAACCCCCCCTAGTTGGTAAATTCCCCCCCGGAAGAGCAAACCATAAAGGTAATGAGGGATTTAATTTGCCTCGGGAGCAGTTTGCAAATGGCCCCCAAAAATAAACCTTAAAAAATTTAAAATGCCCCCAAAAAAACCATATTCGGCCCCGGGAAAACCCCCAAAAAAAATTTCCCCTTAAAACCCCCCTATAAAAAACCAAAGGTTTTAAGTTTAAAAATTTTTATTGGGAAGTTCCCCAAAAAACCAGCCCTAAATTTGGTCAAGGCACCCGGAAGGTTTTAAATTCCCAAAAGTCGCGGGAAATTTTTTCCCCTAAAATGTTTAAAAAAGGCAAACCCAATATTTAAATCAACAATAATCAAATGATTTTTTCCCTGCCCCTTTTTTAGATTAAAAAAATTTGGGAAAGGGAAAAAATTTTTAGACATGTTCATCTTTTTATTGGTGTATATGCGTGGCATTTCTGCAATCACAATAACATAGCTTCTTTTTAAAAATACCCCCCAAAAATTTTTAAATAAAAAAAAAAATCCCCCGAACCCCCCAACCATAACCCCCCACTTCCAAAAACCCCCTTTTAAAATTATTTAACCCCTTCCCCCTTTTGGAAGTTTTGGGGGCCCTAGGGCCAAAATTAAGCCCCCCAAAAGCCATTTTTTTTAGCGTTGACTAAAACCGCACCCAAAATTAAAAACCCCCCCAAAAAAAATTTTTAAAGTAATTTTTAAAAAAATTTAATTTTCCCTAATTTTAGAGGGGTTGGGCCAATGAACAATGGGGGTTTGTGTTGTGAAAAGAAAAGTATTTTCCCCCCTTAAGGGGGGAGGGCCCCCTTTAAAAAGGCTAAAGGTTTAAAAACTCCAATTTAGATTTGGGATTTTTGCGGGGCCCCAAAAGGGAAAAAAATTGCACCATTTTAAAATTACTTACTATCTAGGGAATCATTATCATAAAGCATACAATATGTACTGTTTCTGCATGTGTCTCTTTATCAGTATGTATCCAAGTTTATTTCTGAACAGGGTCCTTTTAATGTTTTTTAAATTTTTTTTTGTTGATTTTTCGAGGGCTCCCCCAAAAGTTCTATGCGGTTTTCGATGCAATACTAAATCACAACGGGAAATTCACTTCATAAAGCGTTTTTCCCCCAATTTCCCAAAAATTTCCGAATAAAAAGTTAACCAAAAACCCAGACGTACTTTTCTTTTTGATCTTCTATTTTAAACCCAATCCCAGTTTCAGTGAAGGGGTTGGATAAGGCAAAGCTTTTATTTTTAGATAGCTTTTAGGCCGTTTGCATTAAGCAGCAGTGAAATAGAAAATACCATCCTTCTTAAATTTAGGTACTATAATTATCATTCTCAAGGTATTTTATAAATAAATGAAATATGCAATTTTATTTTTTTAGAAAACAAAAATAAAGGGCAAGGCGGGCCTTTAAGCCAACTAAAAAAAAGGGCCCATTAAAAAGCGGGTTTTTTTATGTTTCCCTTTAAGGAAAAAAAAATAATCCCTTTTTGCCCTCTTAAGAAAATCCTTCAAACCGGGAGCACCCTTTTCCCAAAAAAAGGGGGAACTTCCTTTTTGTCAACCTGCGGGGGACAAGGGGGAAAACTTCCAAAAAGTTTTAAAAAGGTTTTAAATTAAAGGGGTATTGACTTTTTTTCCTTTTAAAATGTTTTTCCCAAATCCCTTCTTATACTCTAAATTAAAAAACACCAAGAACGGGCCGTCCCCTATTTTCATCTTTCCCGATTGCATACGCCCCCTTTGGTTACAAACGGAACTTATTGGGGGGTTGGCTGAAAATTCAACACTGGGGGGTAAAGGGCCAAATATGAAAACTAACCCCCCAGAATCCCAAACACTCCCATTGAGTTTACAGAACATTATGTAAAATTTTTCTTCTAAAAAAAGGACACAAAATAAAAAAGGCAAATGAAAAAAACTGCCCCCTTTATATCCAAAAATTTAAAAAAAAAATTGTTTTTGCGGGAAAATTACATTTAATAAATCTACCTTTCCGTTTTAAATACAAAAAAAACCCTTAAGAAAAAAACCCAACCCCGGTTTTTTAACCCGAGGCTGCCGTTCCCAAGTAAACCATTTGTTTTAAGGTGTTTTCTAAAAACTGTATTTGGAATTTTTGGGGAAAATTTCTGAAAATTTTTAAAAGTTTTTCTTTTAAAGCCCAGTAAACAAAATTTTTAAGGGGATTTTTTTAAAAATTTGGGAAAAGGACGCCCCAACCTTTTTTAAAATTTAAAAGCCAAACACCCGACCGTGGCGGGTTCCCTCTGCCTACATCTTCTGGCTTATGCCATCAGATCCGCCAAGTATATTTCCCTAGTAATCTCTTAGCTTGTCCACTTCCAACTTTCCCCCAAGGGTTTGGAAAGTGATGGCAAGTGATTCTAGCCTGTAACAAGAAGCAGGTGGGGCCAAACACGGGAAACAAACAACATGTGTGGGGAAAAGGTCAGTGAATGCTCTTTTTGATCCTGATCCAACTACATATGTCACATATGATGCAATGTACATGGCAATTTTTAGACTAAATACACTCTCAGGTCGGGGATGAAATTTATTTTTACCCCCTCTCTCTCCCCACCAGGTAACAGAAGGATCAATTTCACATTCTAAAAAGCACCACCAAAAAATCTATAATAAAGTGTATAATAAATAACCTGAATCCAAAATAACACACATAGTTGGGGAACACATGAAAACTCCTTCCTTACACATGGAAACTCCTCCGTCATAGTTGCCATCCATCATGATTGTGTAGCATTTTTTAATCCAAAGCTACCATGCCATTTATGCCGGATTGTCCATCAGTACAATGTTGTGCCTCATTTCATTTAATGTGGCACCAAATGGTATGCAAGGTGCAAATCATCCAGCTTTTTGCACACAGCATTCTCCTCTGGGGTAGCTCTGGATTACTGTATAATAGTAAACCCATGGTTTAGCAGCTTTTGCTGCTAGAGGAAACAGTGGTGCTCACTTCTTTACCTTTAAATCAATTTGGAGATGTAAAAAGGCAGGGATGGAGTGTGTATCTGCCCAAATGCTGTACCCTGCAGTCAGTGATGGATACTGCCCTAAAGTTATTGGCTCACTTAAGGAAGCACGCCACTGAAAATAAGAGCACCAATGGGACAAGGATCGGTTACGTCAATCATTTTGGAAGAGAAAGCAAGGACCAACAGAAATGGCTAAACCAAGGATAGACACAGCAGAATAACTTACTACATGGACAGCACGGCACATGTGTGATACCCGAATGTGCACTGTGTGTCAGGCTACCCCATTGCCATCCAGATACACCTGTCTGTAATCCACTAAGTGACTGTATGAGGGCCCTGAACACATTGTGCATCAGGCTATAATCCTATACATAGAACATAGACACATGAGGTGAACCTCACCTGCTATCTCCATGTCACAAACAGGCCCACTCATAGCCTGCCTGTCCTGTGCCACCCAACACCATCAAGTCTCCTAGTTTCCTGCTGTCACCTGTACATTACACCAATACTCTAGCAGTCGCTCAGCAGCCTCATGTTGCAAACACACAGTGGATCCAGATGGCAGTTTCTTCTGCATATTGAATGATGGCATCATCCAGAAATCAGGCACAAAGTGTACACACCTGCCTCTATAATGTAGCTGACCAATCAAAGCTGAATACAAATGAATGATAGCTATGAAGCAAATATGACAGCTTATACATCTGGTGCCCCAGGTAGTTGCCCTTGCTCACCCCTAGAAATGGCCCTGGCTACATACGTTGAAAAGGCAGGTAGGGAAGGCATCAGTTACTGAATGGGATGGCAGAGGAATAGAACACTCAACTGGAGGAAGCATTGCATTACAAAGAGAACGGGATATTGACAGAATTTCAGAAATTTCAGTAGATTACAAAATGTATTGTTTAGGCAAGTTCCAGACATTGAGTATTTCAAGGTCGGTCTAGTAAAATAAAAATAAAAAAAACTCCTATCTCCTTTTCACAAAACAGATGTGAAAAAAAGTTTAATCTTTCTTTATCTTGTACATTACCTGAAGGTATTGATTGTCGTACTGCATGATATCCAGTAAAATGTTCTCATGCAGAATTTTGCCATAACAGAATGGACCTAGAACAAGACTGTGTGGAAATATACAGAAAAACTTTTGTATACAAAGCTACATGTCCTGAAATGATGATCTCAAAGGCATATTTATTTAAATAAAAGCAACAGTAATCAACCTGTGCTCTTGCTCAATGCACAGAGTACTCTGTTACAAAAAGTGACACAGAGAAGAGAAGTAAATAGTATAAATAAGCTGTATAAACTATGTGTGTACAGGTACTTACCTCTTCGCTATACTTTCCAACGTAAGAGTAGATCTCTGAGAGTGCACTCATAGTGTTGAACTCATTCATGTGCATACGTGATTGCTCTGCCAAGTAAGCATTCATGTCTTGGTCACTGATAGCTGGCATTTTGGCAATGTCAGAATAGTACCTGGAAATAAAATAACACATTCAATGCAGACATTAAAAGGTAATGGGTTCATCATATAGATAATGAAAAATGAATAATGCTTGCCATTTCAATTCTGTTAAAAAATGATGGAATGAAAAGTACTTAAAGCCGTTGTTAGACTCCCCTTCTTTGAGCTTAACTATGGTGCTGAGGCTGTGAGGAAAAAAAAAACCCTGCTCAGCTCTAAACTCACAATCAATCCATCAATGGGCTTCTCTGTCCTCTTTGCCAGTCTTCTGTTTCTTTCTATGTCAGGTAAATTATCACCACTGTAGCCTCTGATTGGCTGCGATGGCAGTGGTGACATTCCATTTGGCCTTAGCCGGGAGACAACAGTAGACTGACGGAGAGGAGAAGATGTGCATTAAAGAGGTGAGTATGTTTTTTTTTTTTTTTTTTTTTTTTATATATGTTTTCACCACCTCTTTACCATAATTAAACTAAAAAGGGGAGAGGGGAGTTGGGCAAGCAAATCAAGTCCTTACATAGTATGTCATCACCTATTGATCAAACAGGCATGCTTAGCCACTCTCACCACTGGCAGTTCTTTGCAAAGTGATCTCTTCACTGCAGAGCAGCTGATAAAAATGTCTTTCTGCACTTATTGTCAGAGCACAAGCTGTGTTGAGCAGTTTTAAATAAAAAAACTCCTTCGTCAAGGGAACAAAAAAAATCACTATCTTGTCAGTTACCAGAGAGGGAAGGAGTCTAATTATGCCCAGAGCTCACCCTAAGAAACACAAATTAGTAGGACACAGAGACACCGAAAATTATAGGAGAGGATTGTTATGTTGAAACACTGCAAATTATTGTAAAACAACAATAACTGCTTTACAGGATGTTGGTATAAAAATTAGCATTGTATTAGCCATTTATTACACCCATCCGCAAAACATAATTTGCTTATAAGGCAGTGACGTCACCTTGTGAAAAAAAACTGCATTTTGCATAGATTGCCAGTAATCACTTTAATCTTGTTTTGTTTTGGTTTGCTGGTAACATCAGTCAGTTCCTATATAATGCATCTGTTAAGTTGCATAGAGCCCCACTGTAAATTAAATATACCAAGTTCTTACACTTGGGTACATACATAGCACTGAACATGTGTTCTGTTTTCTTTAATTTAATTCTTTTACATTCATTTTAAACTGTCAACAATAGATGAAAGGCATCTTAGTTGTATTATTTAGGCATTTGGGCTTCATTGTATTTCATTCCCTAAAGATTTTCACATCTTCTTACTCATTAAGGAATGTTGTATTCTCCATGTCCTTCATCCCTCATGTAATTCCAGTAAAAGCGGACGTAGCATGAGGAAGGCAATCAGTCATTGCCATTCACATCTGTGCCTTGCTGTCAACCAGTTAATTAGACTCAATAATTTACATATTTAATTTCTTCATTCTGACATTCTGTGCACCAAAAAAGTCAGCAACATGATACATGATTTTATAATTAGGAGCAGAAGTCTGATACTAGAATAGCTGACAGGTGTCCTGTAGACATCACAGTGATACCTGTTGAGTACAGTATAAAACTTTAACAAGTTGCACTGGACATGGACAAATTAGATAATAATTAGTGCATATATTCTATTAGTAATTATATTAATTAACATTATTTTGAGCTACAAAATAAATTATTTTGTTTATAAAAGCAAGAGATGAGATCTGCTCTAACTCTGAAGGGAAGAAAAATCAGAAAAATCACAGAAAAATGATTTACTTAAAAACACAGACATACTCATACCATACTCACAGCTCCATGGCTGGACAAAAAAACAGTCCCAGGAGCAGGCAATAAAAGCCTCAGTGCTAAATGGAAGAATTTACACAGGTGCAGAATACTGATGAACAATTGCTCACACACCTATCCATAACAGGGCCAATTGCTTAGTAAAAAAAAAATTACACATGCAATAGGGAACAGATCACACCAGTGTGCAGAAAAGCCACAGTTCCATAGAAGGGAGGTTGCTCATTTGCAAAAAATACTGATGAACAACCATTCCCTCACCTAATGTCCATGAATGGGGTTGATTTCTAGCATTATAATTGCACATTGATAAGAATAATATAGGGTGCCAGCCATACAGTTACATGTGGTGCACCATGCTGTCTTACAAACAATTGGTTACACCCATACTTTTCAATTGAGTGGGTTGTTCAACATATTTTAAGTGCCCAACACAAAATACTGACAATCCCAAAGCAAAATCAAAACATCGATGTATTTAGTAATAGTCTTTATTTACTTTTGTTTAACCCCTTAAGCACCAGGCCTGAAAAGGCCTTAAAGGCCAGCCAAAGTTTTTGCCTCTTTGCATTTTAACAATTGTAACTTTTCATTTTTTTTTAATGATGCAGTTGTATGATGCCTTGTTTTATGCGGGAAAAGTTGCAGAATTTTTTTAAATTTTTTACACCATTCACATTTCACAGTTAGATTAATTCTACAGGTTATTACTGTCATGTAGGTACCGAATATGTGTAGGTTTTTTGTTTTTTTTTGTGTAATGTATGCACAATAATTTTTTTTATGAAATATTTATATTTATTTTATTTATTTTCCTTATTTTTCCACACTTTTTAATGTTTTTTTTTTACTTTTTTACTTCTTAGCACAGTTACAGTGCTATGAGCTACAAAACTCTTAAGACGTTGCTACAGAAAGAAGACACCCACCGCCCGCCGTCTATAGTCGGTGGATAGTTGTTAAGGAGTTAAGTCTAATCAATGAAACAAGAATACCCATTTAATGACTATACAGACGCAGCAAAGTTGAAATTAAAACTCCGCCTTTAAAATAACCTTTTAATCCAAAACCATCAAATATGATATCACAATACATTATCTGTGGTCTTTTAAATACATCACCAACTATTTAACGTTCGTAAATACGTCTGGATTTCCCATTGGTAGCTATTCTAAGCTAATTGTTCCTTATTTTAGGCTGAGTTGGTGATGTATTTACGGACGTAAATACGTCCGTAAATACGTCAAGAACTGTGCTGACTCTTGCTGTACATACAAAATAGAATAAAAGGTGAAAGAAGAACAAATACATCTTAATTTTTTATTTAAAAAAAAACACAAATTAACATCTGTACAACATCAGCATTGGCTTCTTTCATGTAAAATTTGTTTAATTCTCACACTTTTTTTAACACCTTTTATAGCTGATATTTCTTTCTTTTCAGATCTTAGATATATTTGCTTTCATTTTAAAGGATCAACTTTTTCTATACATTGAAAACAATTTGTCAACTTTGAGATTTATCTTTATTCATTCATTCATTTGAAAGACAACTCTTTTTTAATATTATACTGTTGTAACTGTAATGTATTGCCCCATTACAATCAGTTCTAGCTTCCCTGCGCCTCCTCCAACTCAGGTAGACCACTTTGAAGTAGGTCTGCCTGTCGGAGCTGTAATGCTCCTCACTTTGCCGACCCGCAATCATGCATGCCTCGGATTTTTGTAAAGTGCCGCGTCCCGCCCCAGAATGCCCACAGCGCGCCCACTACACACCCCTTCATGTTAGGCGCATACCAAAGTGGCGAAGGTTGCGCCTAACAGTGCATCCCTGCGTCCAACAGTGGAGTTGGCATGGTGAGGCGCAGTATACGCTTGAAATCAGGCGCAATTCCCGATCATACATGTCGCCCCTTGTGATCAGGGAAACAATAAATTCAAAAGGTGTAACAAAACATTTTACAGAAGAAAATAAGGGCAGCAGTCCTTGATCTTAAGCCCCATAGACAATGATCTAAAGCAAACAAGTAATTCAGCTATAAAATAGTTGAAAAAAATGTGTTTTAGAATGGGCAAGTCAGAGTCCTAAACTAGACTATGCCAAGATGATGTGGTATGACATGAAGAGGGTTGTTCATGCAAAGCATTTGTCACAAATGGCAGGAATCTTCCTGAAATTTTGTCTCTCCCTTCCTACTAGATCAGATGTGAGGCAGTTCCTATGAAACCACCTCAAATAACTTTCAGGACAGATCAGATGACCATGATGTGCAGCTTTGGCTTATCACAGTGGAGTTGGTCATTGCTTGCCTCTCTATAAAGCTCCTTAGTTCTGGCAGCAAGATGCTGATTATACTATTTTACTCTGAAAGCTCATGTCTAGTATTTGCTAAGTATTCTGCAGTCAATTATCTAGAGTCTTTATTAATTGTATATCTGACTCTGTCTTGTCTTGTGAACCTAGTCTTAGTCAGCTGTTTACTCTTGGTGTCCCTGTATTGTTTAATTTTTGTCTGTGTTTGGTTGTTGGGTTGTAAGCCTTTGTTTCTGGTTCCTACTGTCCTCGTGTTTCCCTCTTAACATTAAGCAAATATCATTTACAACTGTAGGAAATATTTGGTGGAGGTGGTGGCTGAATAAGTAGAATCTACAGGTTAAATGCATGGGTTCCTATACTTTTTCTCCCTTCACTGTTGATTTCGACTCAAAGTTTTGTCTGTAAATAGGACTTAGATATTTCAATCAGACTACAGTTTAATACTAATTCAGGTAACTCCACAGGTTAGTCCCCGGAGTCGATTGCTAAGGTCTTAACAATCGACTTGAGGCCTTAACAACTGGCTTAACAACCGACTGGAGTCCTCGGAGTCGATTGCTAACTCTTATCAACTGACTTGAGTTGAGGCCTTAACAACCGGCTTAACGACTGTTAGCGACTTCACAGGCAGTAAATTATGTGTCCTCCAGTGAAGGTAAAAGGGTCCCCCAGTAAGTTATACGTCCCCCAGTAGGTGGTTATATACTTTATATATCTCCCAGTAGGTAGGTGTGTAGTTTATATGTCCCCCAGCAGGTATATAGGCAGGTTATGGATCCCCCCGCAGGTATTTGGGCCAGGGATGGATCCCCCAGTAGGTATATAGGCAAGTTATGGATACCCCAGTAGGTATATAGGAAGGTTTAGGTCCCCCAGCAGGTATATAGGCAGGTTTAGGTCCCCCAGCAGGTATATAGGCAGGTTTAGGTCCCCCAGCAGGTATATAGGCAGGTTTAGGTCCCCCAGCAGGTATATAGGCAGGTTTAGGTCCCCCAGCAGGTATATAGATAGCTTATAGGCCTCACAGCACATATGTAGGTAGCTTATAGGCCTCACAGCACATATGTAGGTAGATTATAGCTCCTCCCTGCACGTATATAAGTAGATAATAGCCCCCCTCCCTGCACATATAACAGTAGATAATAGCCCCCCTCCCTGCACATATAACAGTAGATAATAGCCCCCCTCCCTGCACATATAACAGTAGATAATAGGCCCCCCTGCACATATAACAGTAGATAATAGCACCCCTCCCTGCACATATAACAGTAGATAATAGCCCCCCTCCCTGCACAAATAACAGTAGATAATAGCCCCCCTCCCCGCACATAACAGTAATAATACCCCCTCCCTGCACAAATAACAGTAGATAATAGCCCCCCTCCCTGCACATATAACAGTAGATAATAGCCCCCCTCCCTGCACATATAACAGTAGATAATAGCCCCCCTCCCTGCACATATAACAGTAGATAATCGCCCCTCCCTGCACATATAACAGTAGATAATAGCCCCCCTCCCTGCACATATAACAGTAGATAATAGCCCCCCTCCCTGCACATATAACAATAGATAATAGCCCCCCTCCCTGCACATATAACAGTAGATAATAGCCCCCTCCCTCCACATATAACAATATATAATAGCCCCCCTCCCTGCACATATAACAGTAGATAATAGGCCCCCCCTGCACATATAACAGTAGATAATAGCCCCCCCCCTGCACATATAACAGTAGATAATAGCCCCCCTCCCTGCACATATAACAGTAGATAATAGCCCCCCTCCCTGCACATATAACAGTAGATAATAGCCCCCCCTGCACTATAACAGTAGATAAATAGCCCCCTCCCTGCACATATAACAGTAGATAATAGCCCCCTCCCTGCACATATAACAGTAGATAATAGCCCCCCTCCCCGCACATATAACAGTAGATAATAGCCCCCCTCCTGCACATATAACAGTAGATAATAGCCCCCCTCCCCGCACATATAACAGTAGATATTAGCCCCCCTCCCTGCACATATAACAGTAGATAATAGCCCCCCTCCCTGCACATATAACAGTAGATAATAGCCCCCCTCCCTGCACATATAACAATAGATAACAGCCCCCCTCCCTGCACATATACAAGTAGATAATAGCCCCCCTCCCTGCACATATAACAGATAATAGCCCCCTCCCTGCACATATAACAGTAGATAATAGCCCCCCTCCCTGCACATATAACAATAGATAATAGCCCCCCTCCCTGCACATATAACAGTAGATAATAGCCCCCCTCCCTGCACATATAACAGTAGATAATAGCCCCCCTCCCTGCACATATAACAGTAGATAATAGCCCCCCTCCCTGCACATATAACAATAGAATCTACCCCCTCCCTGCACATATAACAGTAGATAATAGCCCCCCTCCCTGCACATATAACATTAGATAATAGCCCCCCTCCCTGCACATATAACAGTAGATAATAGCCCCCTCCCTGCACATATAACAATAGATAATAGCCCCCCTCCCTGCACATATAACAGTAGATAATAGCCCCCCTCCCTGCACCTATAACAGTAGATAATAGCTCCCCTCCCTGCACATATAACAATAGATAACAGCCCCCCTCCCTGCACATATAACAATAGATAATAGCCCCCAGCATGAATAGCGCTAATTAAAAGTAATACCCTGACAGCACTTACCTGACCTCCCTGCCGCTGTCAATGTCGTTGCTCCCGGTCTTTTCTTCAGTGGCGTGACGTCACCAGGCCGCGCGCGGGCAGCGTGATGACGCGCACGCCGCCTGGGCTGTGCACTCCGGCGCGCACAGAGCCGCATCCTGACTGCGGCCACAGAGTACTCTGCGGAGCTCTCTGCTCCGCTGAAGCATCTAACTGTATGTGCGTCCGCCGGACGCACATACAGTTAGTCCCGCCACCGCTGCCGTCGCCAAGGTCCTAAGCCGCTAAGCCGATAGCTTAGCGACTGGTAGCGGCTTAGGACCCTAACGATCGGCGGCGGCGGCGGATAGCGGCGGCGCCGGGGACTACCACAGGATACACTTTCTTTTCCATGCAACTATACTTTGTAAAATATTGACAACATACTTTATAAATACTCATTTGGCAATCACCAGTCTGCAAATTCATTTGTATACAAGAAAACACAACTGTGAATAAGTCCAATCTGGAATTAGCAGGCTGTACTTTAATTCTGTGATAGCTGGTACAGGTGGGAGCACAGCAGCTAGAAAAATCAGTATATCCTGTTTCAATGTAAAACATAATTACAGCCAATGGTGAATCCTTCATTCAATAAATGAAGCCATGCTAAAACTTTTACATTTTGCATATTAAGAACCTTTTAATGTCGTAGATGTACTAGACTAAAATGGCACTGCACACACTAGCAATAGTATGTGCCAGCACAATATGTTTAATACGACACCAAATGTTCTTTGCATTTTACAATGTATTACGCATACAAGAAAAGGAAGGCAGATGGGTTTTCATCATGTTATCTCAGATGTTTTATCAGGCCAGAATATTACAACATATGTGCAAGAAGAACATCCTTTCAATAAATCTCTTCGCCATTCAGGAATACATGTAACTCCAACATAATGTGTACTTGATCACAATGAAATCGTCAAAGTTTATTTTTCTCACTCTATAGAGTAAGACCAAACTCTATAGATTGGACCAAACAGATTTCATCTTCAAATCAAATTAAAAAAAAATTGAACCTTAACCTATTCGCAGTCCAGCCATGTACATTATTAGAATGTTAAGAGTGTAGATACAGTACAAAGGTAGAAATCTACTGATCCACTAGACAGAAGCAGGATGAGTTGTAGTATTTAAAGTATTTAAACCAGTCACTTTGTACATGCTATGTGATTTGCTGGTGGAATGCTATAGAGTAGGAAAAGCTAAGCTGATAAATATATAGTTTTGTAGGGAAAAATCCAATAAACCTTATATTTTATTAATTTATGGGTATTTTCACAAAATGGATGCGAGGGCCGATGCAGTGCTAAATCTGCCCCAGAATCAGAGTCCAATCCGACGGTAGACCAAGCTCCTTTATACCCTTTGGAAAATCAGCATTGTCATTCATTAATTTTACTTGTGTATTTTCGGCACTTATAGTAAGCGTCTACAAAGAATTAACATGTCGATTTTTTGAGGCGTTTTACGTGCAGATCATTACTGAGTATGGGAAGCAGAAAATCTGCCTAGGACATTCAGTGTTGTTTTCTTGTTAGAATTTTGCACTTACCAGCATGGAATTTACAAGGAAACAATGCTGTTTCAGCGCTGACACTTTCAGTGCCATAAATATGTTGTGTGAATGTACCCTAAATCCCTACTTATTGTGGGTTAAGAAGTCCAGCAGGCGGTTTTATCAGTAATTGACAAACATCTCTGTATGCACACTGATAAAAGGAAGGCTGTCAATCATTGATAACACCACTTACTGGAATACTTAACCCAGAGTAAGCAGAGATTTAAATGGATAGAATACATATTTTACTGAAGTTTTTCCTATAAAACTCTGTATGTCAATCTGCTCAACTCTTCTGCTCTATAAGATGCCACCAGCAGATTAGATGCATGTTTAATGTGACAGGTTTCCTTTAAGTACACAAATAATTTCATGAATTTTTTAATACTGTAAAGTTTTTAATGCAATTTGAGGAATATACAGTACAGAAGTAATGAACAGGTTTAGCTGTTAGTTACATGCAACATCATACAACCCACCTTTCTACCCAGTTTTTATAACTTGGGATGTCCTTGGCATAAAGGAGCTTGTTAGAAGGTGAGTCCTTCCCTAAGCGGTGCTCTGAAGTTGAGCATGAGTCCATAAATGTCTGTGCCACCACGGAGAGACAAGCATCTGTAATGCTATTCTTATGAATGTCAAAGACAAACTGGGGGTTTTTGATGACATTGACCCAGAACCTCAATGGTAAGCTGCCAAAAAGAATACATATATTTACCATCAAACAAATATTGAACAATGTTAAATTGAACCTATTTTGTAAACAACGCAAAAATCTATTTTTCATGTGTACATTTTATTTAATGCTCTTTATGTAGAATTAAGCTCAATTTTATGTGATAACAGTGTAAAATTGCTTTGTAGATTTCAACAGTGCTAATAGAGACCACCTATCATCATAAAGGTACAAGGAGAATCAGGGAGCTATACAACTAATCCCAGGGCCCTATAAACGTAAAACATCTGGACCCCCAGCACCATATCAGCAGGGCTCTTTTTTTTTCTTTTTTTTTTTATTTGTTCAGGGCTAAAACTACTCTCAGAACCACTCTGATGGCGACACTGAAAAAAGGTGTAACAGCTGTAAGGAGGGAAGCTCTATCTCATGTGTACCAGGTCTAACAGCAGGAGTTTAGTGGCATTGCATAGGTCCACAAGGGCACTGTAAGACAGGTTATATTTAGGTTAAAACTAAGACGTCTCTTACAATTTATTTGGAATATATTTAGGTCAATATCCACCACCTAACACCATATTGTTTTCTGGCTAAGTAAATCCCAAACATTTTATAAGTTACTTAATATACTATGTAACTGTTCATGGTCAGACCCACATGGGAGCAGTGTAAATGCCTGGTGGACCTCAGAGACCTGGAGATTCTTTAAAATGGCATTTACATTCTTGGAAGAGGCAGAAAAGCAGAGAGAATGAGGCAAAATGCAAAGGCAGAGTATTAGATGCATGTACAGTAGCTGAAGGGTGGGGTCCCATAAACAACTCCACTGGTGGGCCCCAGAATCAACTCCAAAGGTGGGCCCACAGAATATGATTCCACTGGTGGACCTTAGGCACCCTGGTCCAACACTAGCTCTGTCTACTGATACCTTGCTTAGAATTACATTATGACATGACTTGCATGATTCATTCACAAAGAATGTTTGGTAACAATATGGTGTTAAAAAGGGGACATGATATGCGAGAAAAATATTTTCTAATTATATCCATGTGCCACTGCTTTTGGTATCAACATTTATCACATACTACGTAAACTATACAAGGGAATAACTTGGAATCTGATATGACATTTCATATACATGTTGTCCAACTCACTGGAGGCCAAGAGAAATTGTCTTAACTCAAAGACCAATAATCACATGTTATTGAAAGTTGGCTAAGGTGTACTGCACTCAATGAGAATCAGTAACCCTAGCAATATGTGCTAGATGTGTCCTCCATTTGTGATCAAACATGCCTGAACCCAATGCTCCATATAATGAGCCTTTGGTTCAGGTGGGCTTGACCGCAAACAAAGGACACTTCCAGCACATGTTATGAGGGATTCCTGATTCTCATTGAGTAGGGTATGCTTTACCCAAATTTCATGAAAATGTTTCCATTAGTCTTGGAGGTATAGCCAGTTTGTGGGCCTTCAGTGAGTGGCACAACTTGTAGAGCAGTTAAGACCTTTCGAAATGATATTTGTATTACTTTCAAGCCACATTTGCTTTAATTTCTTTCTATCAGTAATAAAGTGACCAATAGATTGTTTAGCTGGCCCAAAGTAAGCTAAACAATGCATTATGTATTTTAGCTCTGACCTACATGACCTGTGTGAACCACATGACCTCATAGCTGCATTCTTCCATTCAACCTGTTGCTATAAACTTCTGTATTATTATCAGTGATCTCTTCTATGCAGATAAAAGGCACAGCAGAAGACTAGGCGTCTGGGATTTTTTCTGTCGTCAGTGACACAGCGCTGGATCTGTACATAGCAGTGACATGTACACAGCCTGGGCACCAATAAGTGTCTGACTAATGAAGCATTAGCATATTATTAACATTATCTGCGCTTTTAATCTCAAACTGATTGCAGCCACTCAGGCTAAATGAACAGGAGGTTTATTTAAAGGGGTGGAGGGAGGGGAGAGAGGAAATGAAGAAATGATCTCCTTGCAATCAGATTAAATTAACTTTGAGTCACTTCTTGCAGACCTCCTCATCAATGAGCCTGAAATGCAGGCTTCATTGAGCCCCTGATCAGAAGAGAAAATACATTGTCATCCTCAATCACCAAGTGAACGGGTTTTGGTTACTGTTAGCTGCAGATCTTGCATAACTAAATAAAAACTAACAAATCACAGGTTCAACTTTCACAGTCATTTAATATGCTTGTGAAAAATATATTTCAGAACAATTGTTAGTGAATTAATGATTGCCTTATATAGGATGCTACATACAGAAAAGTTACTACTGAAATTGCTGCTTTGTATTTAGAGTTATTAGAAAAAGAAAGTACACCCTCTTCCCCATATGGATTCATGTATCAGGTCATAGATTTTAACATTAGGTAAATATAAACTTGAGGGTTAGTATCTCTCCTTAGTATACTTCCCTGAGACAATCCACACAGACCTACTGTTCTCTCTCCATTTCTTCTCTTCCGTCTACCTGCTTCCACTTTCTTCCATCTTTACTTTGAGTCTGGGAGCTGTTTTGACTACTCCAGCGCTGGCAAGTGGGTAGGAGATCCCTTTTAGCTGGAACAGAATGTCTAACTGGCAACTGTCCTCACTAAAAACTTTGAGAGAGTGCTCTAGAACCTGTCAGGCTCCCCCTTAACCCCTTCCTGACGGACGGTCATAATAATATGGCTCTAAATTTTTTTGCTCTTTGCCTTCTGAAAGCCATAACGTTTTATTTTTCCACCTACATAGGCATATGAGGGCTTTTATTTTGCGGGACAAGTTGTACTTTCTAGCGGTGTTATTCATATTACTATAGAATATACTAGGGAACGGCAAAAAAAATTCTAAGTGGGGCAAAATGTGAAAAAAAAAAACGTACTTGCGCCATGTTTGCGGGAGGTTTGTTTTTATGGAGTTTATTCTTCGGTAAAAATGAGGTGTTATCTGTATTCTACAGGTTGATACGCATCCGCCAATACCAAACATGTAGGGCTTCCTTTATGCTTTGGGAAGTAAAAAAATTCCAAACACTTTCTATTTTTGAAATTTACGCTGCAGCGCCATTTTGTGCGACCAATAACTTTTTTGTACTAACATCTACGGATGTCAGTGAGGCCGCATTTTTTGCGGGCCGATGTGTTCTTTTTAATGCTAGCACTTTGAAATGGATGCGAGTTTTTTGATTACTTTTATTCCAATTTTTATGTGACGTGAAATGACCAAAAAAACGCAATTTTGGCGTTTGGAATTTTTTTTCTTCTACGGTGTTCAGCGTACGGGATAAATTATATTATATTTTTATAGATCTGACTTTTTTGGACGCGGCGATACCAAATATGTGTAACTTTTTTATTATTTTGTAAAATGGGGAAAGGGGGGTGATTTGAACTTTTTATATTTTTTTTTGTACTTTAAAACTTTATTTATTTATTTATTTTTTTTACTTTAACATTTATTCCCCCTATGGTGCTTGACCACTAGGGGGCGCGATCGTTAATACAGACAAATGCATTGCCTATGCAATGCATTAGGGTGTACAAGATGCCGGTTTCCCCACTTCCTGTCTGCGGACGGAAGTGGGGCAAACAGGAACATGGCAGCGATCAGAGCCTTCACAAGGCTCTGTGCTGCCATGTTAGCCCGTCGGGACTCAGCGATCTTACCGCTGATGTCCCCATCGGGCTGAAAAACGGTGCGCGGCACCGCTTTTCAGTCATTCAGACGCCGCGGCCATCTTTGCCGCGGTGCCTGATGGGTTAAACAGCGCAGGCGTGCGACGCCGCCCGCCTGCATTGAAACCGCCGGGTGTTAGCTGCAATTAGCCGCTTACCGGCGTTTTGAGGTTTTTAAGGGGTTAATGTGTAACCTGCAGCTCCTCTGCTCTTACACTGATTGGCTACAGACTTTGCTATCCTGTCTCCCAACATATTAACCCTTTCCAAACCTACACAGATAAACCACACATATACAAATATACATATCACATTCCTACAATGTAAGTATGGTTTGTGAGCATTTAAGGTGTCTTATGGTCCTCTTATGGCATTTCAGTTGGCTTGAGGTCTGACCTTTGGCTGGGCTATTGCAACACTTTTACTCTTTTCCTTAGCAGCCATTCCACTGTTCTGCTTGTATGTTTGGGACCATTGTCTTATTGCATGACCCAGTTTTGGCCAAACTTTAGCCCGTTGAATAAATGGCCTCACATGTGACTGTAGAATACTTTCGTATGCAAGGGAGTTTGCAGTCAACTCAATGACTTCAAGGTGCCGAGATATTTTCATGGCATCCCAACTCATACTAAACAATAGTTTTATAATTGCTCTTCACCTCTGCTAACATTTACCAATTATTATTGCAATTACTCAGAAATAAATCATGATGATAGTTGGTGAGTGTAATAGATGTTTAATGACTTTCCTATAGCGGTTTATGTTCCGAATAATCCTTTTCAAATGTTTAGAAAAGTTTATCTATCCACCTATCTACCTATCTATCTATCTACCTATCTATATTTGCAATTTCTTACTTACCAATTACTCTTCCATGTGTGTCGCACATGGGGATCGTGGATGTTATGTTTATCTGCCTGTTCATCCAGAAAATCAAACATATATTTAATGGCAAGAGGAAGCGCACTGCCTCTATGTGCCGTACTAAATATGGTTTCAAATAAGTCATCCACAAACTTTTGTAATGTGCCCTGTTAACAAAATAAAATGGAAGAATAAAGTAAGATTTATTATGAATATCAGATGTTTAGGTAATTTAGCTCATGCATTTTTAAATACCATTTTGTAATAATAATAATAACAATAATGTTGCTAAAATAAGGAAGGAATACAATTCATACCATTATAATACACAACAATACACAAGAAATACTGTTTACACCAGGAATACCTGAAAATAACATTTCAGAGGTGCCAAAAAAGGTAGATACAATCTTTTTTATATGATGCATTGGTTTGGAATAGGGAAAACAGTGACTAAAAGGACCAGAAACCAGACAAATCCTTTACACACTTACCAGTTTTGTGGATTACCATTACATGAGTTCTGCTGTGTACTTTAGGTAATGTAACACTTTCATACTAGCTTTTGTTCTGATACAAACTATGTAAATAGGACAACATGTGATTTCTGAGTGACATAAGTGTATCTGCTATTTAACTAGAAAAAGTAAAATAAAATTATGTACTGGCGGAAAATGATAAGCCAACTGTTTTATGAAGATGAAAACTAATTCTTGGGAGCAGCAAAGGAATAAATTTAATCAAAGTGGATTTTGGCAACACCTGCCTGTGTTATGCAAGTTTTTAGGATATGAATATTCTAGTTCTAAAGACACCTGCACTTGGTGAAATCCTTTTGCATACCATTCAGCAAACAACACAAATAACTAATATTTTTAATATGTTGGAAAATGGATTTTGAGGATGTATTGTAAATTGATCTTGTCTACATATCACACTATTGCAAGTAGTTTACGGAACAGTACATTATGCACAAAAAGTGTTATATGCTGTAAATGAAATACTGTGCATGTGTTCTTTTAAAAAGTGTGGCTACAACTTCTTAGAGTTGGTCTTTCTCTCCTCATCAGTGTCTCGCCTACCTCTAAATCCTCTTTTACCTACAATGGGTACGGAAAGTATTCAGACCCTTTTACATTTTTCACTCTTTCTTTCATTGCAGCCATTTGGTAAGATCCAAAAAGTTCATTTTTTGCTCATTAATTTACACTCTGCACCCCATCTTGAAAGAAAAAAAAACAGAAATGTAGATATTTTTGCAAATTTATTAAACAAGAAAAAACTGAAATAACACATGATCATAAGTATTCCGACCATTTGATGTGACACTCATATTTAACTCACATGCTTCCATTTCCTTCTGATCCACCTTGAGATGGTTCTACTCCTTCATTGGAGTCCAGCTGTATTTAATTAAACTGATTGGACTTGATTAGGAAACAACCAACACCAGTCTATATAAGACCTCACAGCTCACAGTGCAGGTTAGTGCACATGAGAATCATAAGGTCTAAGGAACTGCCAAAGGAGTTCAGAGAAAGAATTGTGGCAGGGCACAGATATGGCCAAGGTTACAAAAGAATTTCTACAGTACTCAAGATTCCTAAGAGCACAGTGGCCTCCATAATCCTAAAATGGAAGAAGTTTGGGATGACCACAACTCTTCCTTGACCTGACCATCCAGCTAAACTAACCAATCATGGGAGAAGAGCCTTGGTGAGAGAGGTAAAGAAGAACCCTAAGATCACTGTGGCTGAGCTCCAGAGATGCAGTAGGGACATGGGAGAAAGTTCTACAAAGTCAACTATCACTGCAGCTCGCCACCAGTCAGGGCTTTATTTCAGAGTGTGCCGACGGAAGCCTCTCCTCAGTGCAAGACATATGAAAGCCCACATACAGTTTGCAAAAAAACACGTGAAGGACTCCCAGACTATGAGAAATAAGATTCTCTGTTCTGATGAGATGAAGATTGAACTTTTTGGTGTTATGCTAAGCGGTATGTGTGGAGAAAACCAGGCACTGCTCATCACTTGCCCAATACAATCCCAACAGTGAAACATGGTGGTGGCAGCATCATGGTGTGGGGGTGTTTTTGAGCTGTAGGGACAGGACAACTGGTTGCAATTGAAGGAAAGATGAATGCAGCCAAGTACAGAGATATCTGGGATGAGAACCTCTTCCAGAGTGCTCTGGACCTCAGACTGGGCCGAAGGTTCATCTTCCAACAAGACAATGACCCTAAGCACACAGCTAAAATAACAAAGCAGTGGCTTCAGAACAACTCTGTACCCATTCTTGACTGGTCCAGCCAGAGCCCTGACCAAAACCCAATTGAGCACCCTCTAGAGAACATGAATATGGCTGTCCCCCAACTAGAGATGGGCGAATTGATTCTAACGAAGTGGAATTAGTTTAAAATTTTCAGGAAAACTTCGGTTGGGAAAGAAGTCGAACTTTGGGGTATTTTCCGTGAACGAAGTGTGCTTTTTGATTGATAAAATGGCTGCGAGCACATGGCGTTACATGGGGCAAAGAATAAGGAGGAAGAAGGGGCTTAGTTGCAAGACATGTGCAGAGATGAAGCCAATCAGAGACGGCGGGATTCTGTGCGTCACCGCACTATATAAGTCCGGGCGCGATGCTGGGAGCTCATACCGCTCTCACTGTACTGATTTAGGGAAGGTGTGCCGAGGCTGCTTATGATAGCTGATACTAAAGAACTCATTTTTATACAGCGATTTTTGGGGGGTGTTCAGTTGTTCAAGACTGCTTCTCTTATTGTTCTATTTCTGTTTTTGTGGGGTATTGGAGCTGAACTCCAGTGTGCGTCCAGTGCAGCTGCATATACATTTTAATGCTATCTGCTCAAGCAACATTGAATATCCAAGGGTGATCTAAGCTGTTCCTGTTGTATTCATATAAAGAAACAGCGTTTTTACAATACAAATACAATTTTCATTTTTGGCTGCTCAATTCTTTTGCGAAATTTTAAACATCCAGGGGTTAATTAAGCGTTGTTCTGCTGCTGTGGTGACTAAAAAGAAACCATCTTTTTCTCTGGCAAAAAGACATTTTTCCTGTAGCATAATTCACAACGAAGGTTAATTACAAGTTTTCCTCTTGTTGTGTAGCGTAAAATACACGCCATTGTAACACCAAACAAAGCTGTAGTTTTGGTTGCTCTATTCTTTTGCTCAATTTACATCCAGGGGTTAAATTAAGCGTTGTTTGCTGCTTTTGGTGACTAAAAGAACCGTTTATTTCACCGCCAAAAAATAAATTTTTCCTGTAGCATAATTCACAGCGATGGTTAATTACAAGTTTTCCTCTTGTTGTTTTGTGAAAATTTACACCCCATTGTAGCACGTAAAAAGCTGGTAGTTTTTGGCTGCTCAATTCTTTGCGAAATTTTTACATCCAGGGGGTTAATTAAGCGTTGTTCTGCTGCGTGGTGACAAAAAGAAACCGTTTATTTCACCGCCAAAAAATAAATTTTTCTGTAGCAAATTCACAAGCGAGGGGTTAATTACCAGTTTTCCTCTTGTTGTGTAGCGTAAAATACATGCCATTGTAACACGCTACAAAGATGGTAGTTTTTGGCTGCTCAATTCTCTTGCGCAATTTACATCCAGGGGTTAATTAAGAATTGTTCTGCTGCTGTGGTGAATAAAAGAAAACGTTTATTTCACCGCAAAAAAATAAATTTTTCCTGTAGCTTTAATTCCCAAGCGATGGTTAATTACAAGTTTTCCTCTTGTTGTCTAGTGTAAAATAAAACGCCATTGTAACACGCTACAAAGCTGTAGTTTTTGGTGCTCAATTCTTTTCGCCAATTTACATCCGGGGGTTTAATTAAGCATTGTTCTGTGCTGTGGTGACTAAAAAAAAAACCGTTTATTTTCACCGCCAAAAGATAAATTTTTCCTGTAGCAAATTACAAGTGAAGGTTAATTACAAATGTTCCTCTTGTTGTTTTCGAAAAAATACACGCCATTGTAACAGCTACAAAGCTCGTAGTTTTTTGGTTGCTCAATTTTTTGCGCAATTTACATCCAGGGGTTTAATTAAGCGTTGTTCTGTTGCTGTGGTGACAAAAAGAAACCGTTATTTCACCGCCAAAAATATATTTTTCCTGTAGCATAATTCACAAGCGAAGGTTAATTACAAGTTTTCCTTTCTTGTTGTGTAGTGAAAAAATTACCCCACCATTGTAACAAGCTACAAATCTGGTCGTTTTTGGTGCTCAATTCTTTTGCGCATTTTTACATCCAAGGGTTACTAAGTATTTTTCTGCAGTTGTATCAGTAAAAGAACTTTGTTTTTCACTGCCAAGAAGAAATTCTGTAGCATAATTATATCTGAAGGTTAATTAAGCCTGTTTGTGCTTTTATATTCAGTAAAATACCCCAGAGTTTTTAAACGGCACATACAAGTCAATTTTTCCTGCCCATTTGTGGAGCACAATTTATGTCCAAGGGTTACCCAAGCTTGTTACTGGGTTTATTTGGAGTCAAATACAGGGTGTGTATTTATCATATACAGATATCTTCATCAAACAGTGTCTGTACATTTTAGAACAAACAGTATGTCAGACAGGGGTTTGGCAGGCTCTTCACCTGCGAGTGGCAGTGGCACAAACTTTCTTGGAGCAGGCCCAGGTCGCAGCACAGCAAGGGGACGTCACAGCAGGGGTCACTCGGTGAGGCCACAACTGCCGCTGTCATCTTGCGGCCGTGTGTTTTTCAAAACCCAAGGGGTCTTGATTGGTTGACTAGGTCATCCACTCCTCCCAGATGACATCTGACAACCCCAGCCAAGAGGCGGTGGGAAACGTCGACCGCCCCTTAGTTGGCATGGCCGGGAGCGGGTCAGTGGCCCTCCCCTGTCCTCAACCCGCCTCTGTCCCATGTGGTCGGGGCTCAGCGCCCACTATATAGCGAGGATGAACAATTTGAGGAGGGCAGTCAGCAGCTATTGGCAGCGAAGAAAGGGGGCCCAAAATACCCCCTGCTTCTTGCAGTAGGCGGCAAAGTATAGATGTGGGAGTGGCATGGGAGGTATGTTGTGAGGGGCCAGCCTCTGCATACCAAGACCGGTGATGAGGACAGCAGTGATGATGAAACAAAAATAGATGATGATGTAGCCGACCGCACTAGGGAGTCGGGTGAAGCAAGGGCTTCATCATCGTCAGGAGAAGAGGGCGTCAGCTTGCGCGTCAGGCAGCGGCGCAGCCAGCACGGGGGTTGTGTGGCCGTGAGTCACGGGGTAGAAGCAGTGTGAGGTCGGGAGCCACGTGGCCACCGGGTAGAAAACCCGCTTCGAGGTCCAAGAAAGTAGGGCAAGGGGCTCAGAAAGGAGCGGGGGTTTAGTAGTCATTTCAGTGGGGAGGTTGGCGGTAAAATCAGTTTCTCGGCGGTGTGGCAGTTCTTTGCTAAGACCCGGAGGAGCCGAATATGGGTATTTTGTAGAATCTGTGGGCAGAAAGTGAAGCGTGGCCAGGGGAGCTAATGTTGCACCACGGCCCTGCGTCAACACTGCAGCGTCACCATCGGTGGGCCTGAGAGAAACGTGGCTCAGTGTGGTGGTCCTCCTGCCCCCGCAGCGCGGCCAGGGCACGCATGCCATTGCAGCCTGACAAGGGGTCCACCACCTCTGCAGAAGGGAGCGTTTCTCTTTGACATCATCTCCCGATCCAGATGCTCCTGCTCCTCGTACTCATGGCGCCAGCAGTCGTTCAGCGAGGCGATTGCAAAGAGACAACAGTATGCGTCCAACCATCCCAAGGTGCAAACAGCTGACCGTTTCTCTGGCAAGTTGTTGGTACTGCAGTCCCTCCCTTTCCAAATGGTGGACTCTGCACCATTCAGAGACTAATGACTTGTGCCCAGATGAGATGGAGAGTTCCAAGCCGTAATTTCTTTTCAAAAAGGCAGTACCAGCACTTCATAAATATGTAGAACAGAAAGTTTGGGGCCAGTCCTTGAGCTTACGGTTTGTTCAAAGGTGCACGGCAGCGCGGAAGTCTGGAGCTGTAACTACGGTCAGGGCCAGTACAAAGTCCTTTACGGGCCATTGGGTGAATGTGCTTCCTGCCCAGGCCCCAAACCAAAAAACTTGGACAGGAGACGCGCTTTCTCCCCACGTTGTCAAACTGCGGCTCCTGCGCCAATGTCCGCCTCCTCCTCCTCCACCACCACCACTATTCAGCCTCCACAAATACTGCTCCATCATACCACATGTGTAGGGCACAGCGGTGTCACGCAGTTCTACACCTGGGGTTGCCTCGGCGAAAAAGTCACACCGGGGAGGAACTGCTCCGCATCATGCAGCAAGAAAACGATGTGTGGTTTTCTTGCACCAACTGAAAATCGGAACCATGGTGACGGACAATGGGGGAAAAATGGGTCCGCACTGCACCGAGGAGGGATGGTCCATGTGCCCTGCATTGGGGCATGTGTTAATCTGGTTGTGAAAAGGTTCCTGAAGTCTTCCACCGATTTCAGAACATTCTGAAAATGGCCAGGAAAAATGTGCATTTCACTTCATCCATTCCTACAAAGCCAGGAAAAACCCTCCCTTTAGTTGCAGCGGCAGAACGGCCTCCCCAAACACTCTTTATATGCGATGTTTTTCCCCCCGTTGGAAAATTTCCCGCCGCACATGTTGGACCGATGATGAACAGAGAAAGGCCATTAACGATTTTTTGATGACCCAGGGCGGACAGGGGGTACCCCTATGTAACTTTGATGTCAGCCAATGGCAGCTCATGCGTTTACACCCGCCGTTTGTTGAGGCCATTCGAGGAGGTGACGTTATTTGTCAGTCACCAGGACTACGGGATGAATAACGTCATTCCACTGCTTCATGTCCTGGAACAGATGCTGAAAAATCTGTCTGGGCAGGGGACTGGAGATGTGGCGACTACATTTTCGCGGCTCATGGGGTCGGTGGGGCTGAAATGGAGGAGAAGGAGGAGGAGGACATTTGGGGCAGAAGCATTGTTGGTGAAATGAGTGGATTTTCTACCAGGTGACAAGAGAGGAGGAGCAGGAGCAGCTGGAGGAGGTAGATGGGGATGAGGAAGACGAGGCAGATGACCCACAAGCACCGTGGCAGTATACAGTTGAGATGGAGGCAGGGAGCCCTCGGAGTCACTTGTGCAGATGGCCCGCAGCATGCTGATTTGCCTGCTAGTGACAGCCGAATAGTCAGCATCCCGGGAGAGGGATGACTTATGGCTCTTACCCTATTGGACCCTCGCTACCCGGGCCAAATGGGAGCCTTTTTCCCAGCCATGATAGGGAGGACAAAAATCAAATACTATAGGGAAATTCTCGTAGTCAGTTGGCGCTTTCCTATGTGCGATCATCCCTCCTCTGACAGGTCTGACCAGGGGGTTCCTCAGCGCTCACATACTAAATGCCGCGCTGCTGGGGGAAGGTGGGGGGGTAGGAGCAGTACCAGCTCTCAGCAGCAACCTAAGTCTGGAGGGCACTGATGAGCAGCTTCCTTCACCCGCCTAGTGAGGAGAGTAGTCGCCAGCAGCAGCAGCAGATCCTGGAGCAGTCCCTGAACCAACAGGTGGTGGCCTACTTGGACAGCATTCTGCCACCACAGTTAGAAGATCCGCTGGACTACTGGGCAGCCAAACTTTAATTTTGTAGCCGCAACTTGCCGAGTTTGCAGTGGAGAAGCTGTTTCCCGCCCGGCCAGTAGTGTGGCATCAGAGCGGGTGTTCAGTGCGGCGGAGGCCATTGTTACCCAAGGAGAACCCGCTTGTCACGGGGAATGTGAACGACTGACCTTTGTCAGATGAATCAGGCTTGGATCGGCCAGGATTTCCACACACCAAAGCCTTAGGACGTCAGACTACATCCCGCCATGACGCCTCACCCAAACTGTGAGAAATGAGTTTGGGTTCAAATACCTGCCCCAGCCACTATTCTGATGCCGCCACCCCTGATGCCACAAAATCTGCTGACAGTTTCTCCATCTGCCACCAACCATCTTTACCAGGGACTGGTATTGCCACCCACCTCCACACTGTTTCATTGTGCCACTTTATGACCTCATGCTTCTGTTGTTGGAGCCGTGACATCCACACTGTGTCATTATGCCACTCTCTGACCTCATGCTGTTGCTCCTGCCACCGTCACCTCCACTCTCATTGTACCACTCCGTGGCCTACTCCAGTTTTTGCCACCTCCAGAATGTCATTGTGCCACGGTCTGACCTCATGCTGCTGCAACCGTCACCTCCACTATCTGTCATTGTGTCACTCTGTGGCCTAATCCTGTTTTTGCCACCTCCAGAATGTCCTTGTGCCACTGCCTGACCTCATGCAGCTGCTGCTGCCGTGACAACCACACTTTTGTCATTGTGCCACTCTGTGGCCTACTCCTTTTTTTTGCCACCTCCAGAATGTGCTTGTGCCACTTCCTGACCTCATGCTGCTACTGCCGTGCCCTCCACACTGTGTCATTGTGCCACTCTGTGGCCTACTCCTATTTTTGCCACCTCCAGAATGTCATTGTGCCACTGCCTGACCTCATGCTGCTGCTGCCGTGCCCTCCACACTGTGTCATTGTGCCACTCTGTGGCCTACTCCTGTTTTTGCCACCTCCAGAATGTCATTGTGCCACTGCCTGACATCATGCTGCTGCTGCCATGCCCTCCACACTGTGTCATTGTGCCACTCTGTGGCCTACTCCTGTTTTTGCCACCTCCAGAATGTCATTGTGCCACTGCCTGACCTATGCAGCTGCTCCAAAGCCCTCCACACTGTGTCACTGTGCCACTCTGTAGCCTACTCCTGTTTTTGCCACCTCCAGAATGTCATTGTGGGCCCCTGCCTGACCCCCATGCTGCTGCTGCCGTGCCCTCCACACTGTGTCTTTGTGCCACTCTGTGGCCTACTACTTTTTTTCCACCTCCAGAATGTCATTGTTCCACTGCCTGACCTCATGCTGCTGCTGCTGTGCCCTCCACACTGTCATTGTGCACTCTGTGGCCTACTCCTGTTTTTGCCACCTCCAGAATGTCATTGTGCCACTCTCTGACCTCATGCTGCTGCTGCCGTCACCTCCACACTGTGTCACTGTGCCACTCTATAGCCTGCTCCTGTTTTTGCCACCTCCAGAATGTCAAAGTGCCACTGCCTGACCTCATGCTGCTTCTGCCGTCACCTCCAGTCTCTGTCATTGTGCCACTCTGTGGCCTACCCCCTGTTTTTGCCACCTCCAGAATGTCATTGTTTTCTACTGTCTGACTCATGCTGCTGCTGTGGCTGCTGCCCAAACTCACACTGTGTCATTGTGCCACTCTGTGGCTATTCTGTTTTTTCCACCTCCAGATTGTCATTGTGCCACTGTCTGACCTCATGCTGCTGTGGCTTTCCGCCGTCACCTCAAAACTGTCACTAATGTTGCCACCTGAGCTCTCAGCTTGTTGTTTTCTAGCTTTCGCTGGCATGACTTTATCAGGCAACATTCCCGCTTCAGTTTTTTGGTCAGTTTTGCCCTCTTAAGTGCCCAAGGACTTTTATAGTGACGCGATTCTAAGAGCGGCGGCAGTCATGCGCGTGTGATACTTTAAAACACAACATTGTATGAAGACCAAACCAAGCTCCCTCTGCTTTTTAAGCAGGGCACAAGTTCTCGTTCCCTGGGCTCTGTGCCCTGGGAAAATAGCTGTTTTTTTTAAAGATTCGTCCAAGTAATTCGGACCCAAATTTATTTTTTTCGGGGGAAAACCGGCGAAGTGACCTAACCCAATTTTTTAAAATTGCCATTTTTACCCCAACGTTCACCCTCCCAACCCGAGGGGAATGGAGAGGATTGAAGGAAGAATGGCGGGGATCCCAAAACCGGTTTGAAAAACTTGTTGCTCATTCCCTTTGAAAACTATGGTGTACTAGTCAAAAGGGGGCTTCAAAAAAAATATGGCAAAGGGTTTTTACTAAGACCCTGTGATATTTCAGTTTTTCTTGTTTAATAAATTTGCAAAAATATCTACATGTCTGTTTTTTTTCTTTCAAGATGGGGGGAAGAGTGTATATTAATCAGAAAACAAATGAACTTTTTCGATCTTACCAAATGGCTTCAATGAAAGAAAGAGTGAAAAATGTGAAGGAGTCTGAATACTATCCGTACCCACTTTAAGTCTGCATTGTTTAGATTTCTGGTGGTCAGAAACATGACTCCACAGCATCATGGTCATAAGTCATGCCAGAAATCTGCTTAGGATCTTACACTTCCTAATCGATAAGACATTTGCTTTACAAAGTCATGGACATTTCATGACACTGCTATTTAGTGTTCATGTACATACTTTAAGTAGCGAAACAGATGATTAAGAGATCCCTCACTTACAAGGAAAACTGTGGTCAGAGTTTCGCTATTTTCCTAGGCCAGGACCCTAAAAGTCTCCCACAGACACAGAAAGGGGGTGTATTCTATATGTTTCAGACCTAACTTAGCAGTAGAGTGAGATCAGTGTTCAGAGTTGGATGTCAGGGCAATGATGGTAATTAAAGTAAATAAGTAATTGTCATCAATTACATATCCATTAAAACTACTTTCTATAAGTAAAAAGTAACAATAATAAAGGATCATTTATAAATATATAAATAAGGATAAATAATTATATGTATATAATGTCTTTTTTGACAAATACTTTAGCACTGGTCACCTTGATATTTTAGTTATTAGAAGTGTTATGCTAAATTTCTGTTTGGTTCAACAATGATTTGACCAAACTTGTAAAAAAACTTTAGGTATGTGAAATCCAGTATACATCCCTAACCATAACTGTAACTCTAAGTTATGTTTAGGGTTTCTAGGTTTAACATACCTCTCCCCAACACTTCTTAGTCCATTCCGAAGTCTCTTCTGCTCTGAAGTCACTTCCAGCCTAGTGTGCCTTGGGAACAGAAGTGACATTAGAGCAATGATGTCACTAGACCCAGAAGCTTTGTAGAGTGGTTATTTAAACCCTAAAAAGACAAAGGCCCTATCAACTTAGATTTTGGGCTACAGTTATTTTCAGAGATGATTTTTGCTGATTTGTGCCAAAATTTGATTTAGGCTAAGCTGATTTGAAGCACTTAGAATCAGGATAATTTTGACGTTGACCCTAATCCAAAGCACATATTAGATTTTAGTTCTGCTAGGGCCTTTGTATCATTTTGCAGAACAAAAATGGTACATGTATTTTTCATCAGAAAATATTGGTCTCCATTGCTCCACTGATCCTTGACTAATGATAGTTGAAAATGTCAGCTTAAAGCAGTTAAAGTTGGACAAAGTTTCAAAATTTCAAAAACAATTTTTAGAAATATGTTATATATCACAAATTTCAATGCGACCATAAGTAAACGCAGTATAAATGACCCTATTGATGCCAGAGTCCCACTGTTCAGTACCATACTGTGCAGCTTCCCTTGAATAAGCTTTTTAAGCCCGATTCTAAGGATTAGAATGATTCCTCTAATAAGGCCTTTATTATGATGAAATGATAAAACGCCGGCTTCCTTCTATGCAGTATGTATTATACTCTGTTATGTGCTGAAACAATAGCGTGTGGGGGTGTGGCTGTTCAGAAATACATGTTGCTGGCATTTAAGATATAAGAAGTCAACAGTGTAAAGTTATAGAGCTGTCATGCAGTCATTCTTTATGAACAAATTCTTGCAGCTATAGACAAAGCTTTTTTCCAAAAGATGCCGTTTACTTGTCTGACAGCTGTGAGTGTTTTATAAAAGGTCTGTCCCCGTCAGTCACTATTTTGTGTTATTACTTTGCAATGATGAATACTGAACTCCTTTCCCTTTGGTTTCAATTCTTTGCACACTAAGACATAACAAAAATGCAAACTAAAGTATATAGCAGAAGAAATTGGAACACAAAACACATTGTTTTTATTTAACACACAATCTCCAGGCCTGGCATTGTTTCTGTAAGAAGTATGAGATAACAGAGGATATTTGTCTGATATAACCACTAGTGAACCTGTCTACCCAGAATTCTAAGAAAGTTTTTTAAATTGATGTCATTTATTAAAAGATTAAAATAATAAGTCCCAAATTATTCATTTATTAAAGAGTTACAGTCGGTTTTTAAAACTTTTTACGTCATACAGACATATCAGATGTTATGATCAGTCAAAGTCAAGGTCCTGAGTCCCCCATCAATCACTGAAATGAAGAGACAGAATAGCAGAGCTGAATTGTGTGCTCCTTTGACTGTAATCAGCTTTGTTCAGCTTTCATCACAGAGACAGGGTTAGTTCTGTATAGGTTCATACACTTTTATGAGTCCATACGCCATACACTTTGTAGGTCTAAAGAGATCTGAGCAGACACATTCACTGTCAATGGGTGCAGTGCTCTTTTTTTCAGCAAATCGGTGACAATCTCAGATCTCAGCATCCAGACCCCCTCCCCCAACTGATCAAAGCTTCAGATATGTTACTATGAGATGTCAAATGTTTTTAAACCCCACAATATCTATTCTTTAGCAGTATGTTTTTTTGGGTTTTTTTTAATGCAAAGCTATAAAGCTTCTGGGTAGAAATATATTTAAACTGTAACATACTACCTGCAGTCACCACTCATAGAGGTTGATGAATATAGCCCTATCCAGTGTTGGCTGCGGACAGCAGATTTATCATCTAACTCTGATTATGCAATGGATTTATAGATCTCCACATATATTATTAAATCAATTTGCACAAAACATCGAACCTAACCATGATACTGCATTAAAAGCTAGCTTTTTATTTTAACAACGAAAACCCTTTATTCTGCTATTCTCAACTTGTCTAAGTGTTTAAAAGTCTATGGATTCATTACTCTTTAATATTAAAGATTACCATGTGACTATGCAAAGGATGAATACATGTAAAATTAATATGTACTTCCACGACATTTCTATCAATCATATATCTTTTAATAGTATAGTACATTGTTACATCTTTTTTTTACATACCTTGGTGGCCAACAATCTTGTTAGGTAAATTTCTGATACCATTTTGCTTCCTCTGTCCCCTTCTTTTTGGTCTCCATGTTCATGATTCTTGACTAAATGCCAAACTTTAACTCCACTCTCTAAATCTGGTGTTATCATGGGAGTGCGAGAACGCAGACTATCAGGACTTCCAGTATACTTGATCATATTTTCTGCAACAGACAACAACATTTAAATATAGGATTATACTTAACTAGCATTGCTTAAATGAGGCACTGTTTGGTTTGACACAGGTTCAACCACATTTGTGAATAATTGTGAATTTGGAAGAAACCTAAACCCAAATTTTTTCTCTCACCCTATCCCAAGTATTGGAGTTAGGATTAAGGTTGGTTAAGGTGTTTTAGCGGTTAGGGCTTGTCCCCATGGCAAGGGTCTTTGGACGGTTTTACACATGGTTTTCGGTTTTGAAAATCGTCTGTAAATCGTCTATCAAACTTTACAATGGACCTCTATGGAAAATCCGCGCAGCAGTCCCCACTGCATGGATTTTCCGCCGATTGGCTTTTTAGACCACCGTCGATCCGAAAGACATATAGCATGTTCATTCTTCTTTTCGGTTTTCGGCACAATATGAACATTTCAATGTGATGGGGGAGGGCTTTTCTACGAAAACAGCGGAGAGAAGCCGCCTCCCTCCTCCATTTGCTCTCTGCCGTGGAGACGTGCCTTTTATTGCTGGTCTTGTAACACAACGCTCCTGTTGCAGGCTAACTTCTAGTCTGAAACCCCATCTAATATCACTTCCTCTAACTTCAACACAGGCCCAATGCTATGAGAACTCTAAGTGACATCAGTTGTCAGGTCTAACATCACTTCCGGATAATTTAACAAAGGCACAATTTAATAGAAATGGAAATAACGCCATATGTAAGTTCTAATATCATTTTTGGCTCCAATAACATTGGGCCTATTTTAAAGTAACAAGAAGTGATGTTGGGTAGGACGTCAGACTGGAAGTTAGGCCATACTGGGAGCATTGCATCCCACAAGCTAACCCCTAAAACCTTTTAAACACCTCTGACCTATCCGCAATTTAGGATTATGGTAATGGTTTTTGTTGGCTTTTGGCCGATCTTTACCAAAAATTGATTTGTGAGTTAACGTGATCAACTTATGGTTAAATTTGACTATGAGCTGAATCTAAACTTCAACACTATTCTTAATCAAGTAACCTACAAATTCAGCAACCTATCATTTGAACTATCAATAGTAATAAAAAAAAAACAGCACAAACAATGTTTAACTTTTGTACTTTTGGTTAGTCAAGAAGCTGTTAGAGATGAAAGCAAAGTAAAACATTAAAGGCCCACTATAGGTTTTTTCCCCTCAGTTCATTAGAAATTTCTTTTTAGGTACAGTCTGGTGCCAGTAACTTTGTTTACCTGCAGCTACATACAAGATTTCTGCTTGATTCAGCAGTCTCTGTTGCATATCATGACCTGTAGAAAGATTCCCTTCCGGGTGACACACAACCATGTTGCATGTTTCAGTGCAGGTCACAAGACTTGGTGGCAGCAGTGAAAAATGCTGAATTCAGTTGCAGGTAAGAAAAAATGCTGGCACCACTGTGTACCTAGAAGTAATTTCTAATGAATTCAGGGGGAAAAAAAATACCCAAAGTGGTCCTTTAGAAAACAGTTAAACTGTATGTTTTTGATTTTTAGTTTTGACCAATAGTAAAATAGCTTGTATTATTAATCTGTAAAGCCGCTAATTAATCCATCAGTTAATTAGTTAGAGGTCTGGTTTCTGTTCTAGTTTTTAATTTACTATGTTGTCATTCTTACCTCTAGGATAGATACATTTACACAGCCAATAAAACCTATTATCAGAGTACCAACAGTTTCAAGCAAGCAGGTAATTTTTCAGATATGTCACAGATTTCAAAAACTGATGCAAAGATATAGTACTTTCTGAAATTTGCTTTCTGAAAGATGACAGATTAATATTCACCTAACACCCACAGTATAATTAAAAAGGCTGTCTAGGAGATCTGTTACAAAATATACACTCTATAGCTTGACGATAACATGAAAGTGACTTGTCGAAGATCACTAACTTGCTGAAGAGTCATTTTTAAATCAATGGTAGCCAAATTGGTAGATCAATACTAAGCAAAACTGAACAATGAATCCTCTATGCTTATCTATACATTTGTTTATGAAAGTTAGAGGATAATGGACCTTAGGCCTCAAGCTATCTATTCTGGTTATACTCACAGAATGAAGCATGACAGAGCAAATGATTAACTGAAAGTCAGTGTGTATCAAAGGTAATTCATACTTCACTACTTGTCGACGTAACACAGAAAATAAGTACTAGTTCTATGTAGCTATAGCATTGTAATTAAGGCGTATACGTCTGAGTTCAAAATTTTGTAAGTGGGATGAAATAATTCTACACTGAAAAAGCAATAGTTTTAAGACATAGCATTGAGGAAACATCTTCTTACAAGAAGGTATACAAAAGAATACAAAAGCTTAGACAAATAATTCATCAATGACAAAAAGAACAATAAAAAGAGTAATTGTGAAGAGACATTGATTAGTCTGAAACAGATTTACAATCTGGCTCTCCAATATTACCAGCCTCTTGATTCTTTTGAGTCATCAATTTGTCTACTGAGCTTGACATTAATACAGCTATTTACGCTGCTCCTGCAATACTAATTACATTTGCTGCACATAGGGATCATTTACTAAAGCACTGCGTTAATTGTCTACCACATACACATTCACAGCTAGATGCTGAACTCACACCTTTGTAAGAAGTATATGCACTGTCCTATACATATCTATCTGGTAATCTTCAAACCTGGGGGACGATATGTAGGCAGAGGTACGTTGAGCTGACCCCCATTCCAGACATGGTGGGGGCTGACAGACAGCCAAAAAGGGGCCTTCATTGCTGGGCCAGAGATAAATTTTCCACATAACTTTTTTTTAAAAAAAACCCGTATCTTTGCAGTTGCAGAAAGGGGCTTTTCCCCATTTTAACTCACAGTTGGCTCCCCCTTGGCATAAAGTAGGGCCCAAACCCGCTTTAGGGACCCAAACGCCTAAGAAGTCCCCGGCTGCCACCTAAAAAAATTTTACATTTGCCCGACAGGGTGTAATAGGAGAGCTGAAACTGCATACTTTTCTGCTATACATTAGCATTTCAGAATAGCGTTTAAGAGTTCAAGCTACTTAGAAGTCTAAAATGACATGTAACAAAAAAGCTAAAATCATAATTGGTGTTACCAATCTCTATATACACTGACAAACAAAGAGTAACAATTTTTTGAACTGTTGACATTCAAGCTCCATATCTCTCCATCCACTACAGATTTGAACGTGAGACTATCTCTTTAAGACAAACATATTTATATCTCATAATAAATTTTAAATTGCAACTATTTACATAGGGGTTATTTTTCCGCCAAAGGTTTGGATACTTTACCAGGGTTGATTTGATCTCAATCGAAAAAAAAGGCTTTTAATTTGAAATTGTCCCTACCCCCCCAATAAATTTTAAGTAAATTACATCAAACACTTTTTTTAACTTTAAATTTTTTAATGGGAACACAAAAGGGGAAAGACCCAAATGTTTCCAATCGACAAATTGGGGCCCAAAGAATTTTTTTCATGGTTTTGGAGAAAAAAAGGGAAATGTTTCAAGGAAAAAGAAAAGAAATGGGGGGAAAGAATGGGGCAAGTAATCTTAAGGTCCGGGGGCCCCATTCCAAGCCTCAACCAATCGGGAAAACTTGTGGTAAAGTTGAAAAAAAAACTGTATCAAACCAAAGAGTTGACCCTTGAAAATGGTGAAGAGCCTGGGATCATATTCAGTCAAAAGCTCTTGAAACTGACAAAAAGCACAGGCGTGTTAAAAGAAAAAGTGGATTTACAAAAAAAACAACAAATAATAAAAATAAAAATTAGATTTTGGGAGAAAACAGTAACAAATACAGTTACATGACAAGAATCTACATAAATAAGTATATGCTAAATAGTTGCAGATCAAATGGATGTATAAGATGACCAAGATGATCTGCTATAAAATGATGGTAGTCTCACCTTCAAAGCTGTAGCAGACGGTGAGATATGGAGCCCAAAAGTCAAAAGTTCAAAACATTGTTATCCTTTTGCTCCTTAGTGTATATATAACCCTATATATCCTGCAAGGTGAACGCCATTAAAAAAAAACAAAAAACACCTAGGCCCAAAATTGAATTATTATTATTTTTTTTTTCTTTTTGTCGCTTTGCCTCCTAAATATTGGAATAAAAATGATGTAAAGTCACAGGTATCCAAAACTGGTACCAATGAAAACCACACTTTAGTCCGCATAAAAAAACCTCACATAGGTCCATAGACGTAAAAATAAAAAAAGTAATTAGTCTCAGTAAATTATGCTGCAAAGCAAATAAAAAAAATCAAATAATAATCAGAATCGAACTGTTCTGTAGAATAAAGGTAACATAATTTATACTGCACATCCAAAGAAAGATGGTGCAACTGTGTTTTTTCCCATTTCACCTAGGTAAGGAGAGCACTATAGTGAAGGCGCCATGTGTCAGGTCAGGGCCAGAGATTTGGATTTTTCAGGGTGAGATGGGCACTATTTGTCTAGGGAATCGAAATGCCTTGTCCCAGCCCTGCATGTAATAGCAGTATCACCACAATGCAAAACAACATGCTGTATAATTAGTGACAACAAATGAACATCCTGTACTACACTTTGAACTTAATCCCATGGCAGGAGAATGCACAAGTTTTACTTTCTCAGTTCATATGCAATGAACGAGCTCACACAGCATATGAGCAGATGGTTCACAAAACTGTACTTAAGGGCATAAAACTATTCAAGCATGGACTGCAAAAATAGGTGTGATAGAAAACATTTGATGCAAAAGTGTATTTTCATTGTCGATGGCCTTCCCACCCCCATGATATGAGTCATCCACTGAACATAAAAATTCCATCTACTTCATTTAACAGCAGTGAAGCAAAAAGGAATTTTGTTGAATTATTTTGCTGAACATCAAAATGACACATATAATCCCCAGGACAACTTCAGTCCAGCTTTGGATTCAGCTGTTAAAGTTCCTCGATTACTTTGAATTTATTTTATGTGTGTGAAGATTTTGCTTGTGGAAATAAATGATATCAATGGAAGCAGCAACATAGAAGGATGTTGTTTTCTTTGCAATACATGTTTTGCATGAAAGAAAAAATGTTACACTACATGCAGGATAAATATGTTTAATAATGTAACAGATTTTTGGTGGAGAACGCAATCACATCTGGTAAGATAATGGGACCATACATATTATATATTGTGACTTCCTCCATAATTATCCAAAAAGAGAGAGTCTTTTAGTGTGTTTATGCTTAAAGCAAACCTGTCAAGTGGTTTATGCTGTCCCATCTGAAAGCAGAATGTGATAGAGTGAGAGAAGAAAGCCGGGAAGCGGGAGCAGGATTTCTGAGTAAAAAGGAGAGAAAATAATAAAACAAAAAGCGAACAGGTAGCTTTAAGTTTTTTCAGTATTTTCCCTGCCTTTTACTAAGAAATCCTGCTCCAAATCATAAAAACCCAAAATTAAAGGAAATAATTATTTGATCCCTTGTGATTTTGAAAATTTGCCCCATGACATAACAGTCTAAAATTCTTAAGGATGGGTTAATTTTAATTTTGAGAGATAGAATTTCCAAAAAAAAATCAAAAAATAACATTGTAAAAATTTTTTAAATTATTTGCGAGAAAATAATTTTGATCCATACCAACCTTTAAAGGTTTTGGGCTCTAAACCCGTTAGATGTCCTAAAAACTGTAAACCTCTTTAAAAAGGCCTGTCTTAAAAATCACCTTTAAAAAAGACTCTTTGCCCCAAACTAAATTTAAATCAGTCAACTCTAACCCCACAACAGGGGCAAGACCAAAGAGTTTTAAAGATGTCGGGGAAAAAGATCAAGCCCTTTCACAAAGCGGAAAAGGGCAGAGACAACATTTGGTGCAATATAAGAAAAGGAAGAAATACAAAATGCTGTCAATTGAATTGACTGGGGGGACCCCGCAAAATCTAAATTTTGGGGTATCCTTGATCATGAGGAAAGGGGAGAGAGCAGCCTAAAACTACATGGGGGAATTGTTTTAAAGATTCAAAGGCAGCTGGGAAACAGTAACCAAAAAAACCAAATTTGGGAACACTTACGCCCAAAAAGGTTTAAAATCCTGCAGTGTCCAGAAGGTCCCCCGGGTCAAGAAGGCAACATGTGCAGGCCCATCTGAAGTTTGCCAAATGAACACCGATGATTTTGTGAGTGATTGGTAGAAGGTGCCGTAGTCAAGATTGACAAAAATTAAGCTCTTTGGCATTAACTCAACTCGTCGTGTTTGGAGGAAGAGAAATGCTGCCTATGACCCAAAGAACACCGTCCCCAGTGTCAAGCATGGAGGTGGAAACATTATGTTTTGGGGGTCTTTCTCTGCTAAGTGCAAAGGACTATTTCACCGCATCAATAAGAAGATGGATGTAGCCATGTACCGTAAAATCCTGAATCACAACCTCCTTCCCTCTGCCACGACATTAAAAATGGGTTATGGCTTGGTCTTCCAGCAAGACAATGACCTAAAACATACAGCCTAGGCAACAAAGGAGAGGCTCAAAAGGAAGCACACTAAGGTCAACGAGTGGCCTAGCCAGTCTCCAGACCTTAATCCCATAGAAAACTTATGAAGGGAGTTGAAGCTCCAAGTTGCCAAGTGACAGCCTTAAAATTTTAAAATGATTTAGAGATGATCTGCAAAAAGGAGTGGACCAAAATTCCTTCTGATATGTACGCAAACCTCATCATCAACTACAAAAATCATCTGACTGCTGTGCTTGCCAACAAGGGTTTTGCCACCAAGTCTTGTTTGCCAGAGGGATCAAATACTTATTTCTCACTGTAAAATGCTAATAAATTTATATAATGTATACAATGTGATTTTCTGGATTTTATTTTGGATATTCTATCTTTCAATGTTAAAATTAACCTATCCTTAAAATTATAGACTGTTCATATCTTTGTCAGTGGGCACACCAACACAATCAGCAAGTGATCAAATATTTATTTCCTTCACTGTATCACAGAGCTCAGGATTTCTATCATATCCTGCTATCATATAATGTAGTATAAACCACCCTACAAGATTGCTTTAAATTGCTTTTAATGTGAACATATTGAACATAAACCATTATCAGCACTCACTGTCCAACTTTAAACCAAGACCTCTACATTTTAAGCCCACTGCCCCAACATTTTTTATAAATTGTTTACCACACTTATTATGAATTTACACCCCTTCCCCAGGGCAAAATTTAATAACTACCTAAAAACACTCTTTGTCTTCAGGTCACAATGGAGATTTAATCATATTTAACACTTACTACAACTATTAAAACATATACATTGGAGGCAAGCTATCGCTGTTCGAGATCTAATATTGTTATACTGTTAAATACCCTATTCCTGTCGTTATTATCCAAATTCGCTCCTAAAGTTGCACTGTCTGCAACCTCAATCTTACCTAAGACTTATACTCTAAGCATTGTCATGCCAATAACACTGCCTGTACAGTATCTTACAGTAAGTCTATGGGATATTTCTATTTTAATATATATAAATAATCTGTTATCTGTTATAATATAAGTATTATATTATATGTCATATTATATTTCAGCTGGTATCATTTCCTTGGCTTTTTGCACCTCTCTTCTGTCATGTCTTCAATACTTTTTCCCTGTGTCAAATCTCATAACATAATTTATGGACCTCTATGGTTTGATTTCTTTTCCTGTGTGGATTGGGTGGGTTTTTGTTGACATATGGTGAGAATTTTATGTCAATAGCACCCGGTGTGTATATGTGTTTAAATATATATATTTTTTTTATTTACGCACCACATAGATATATGGGACCACTGTTTTGTTATTTAATTGCTTTATATGCACAACCAAGGAAAACATCTTTTTTATTGTACTAAACAAATCAGAAATCTAGAGTCACCTAGCAGGCCATTGCTCTAAGGGTCAAAACAAACATTGATAAGATGGAGTGTTAGATAAGCTTTCTGGAGAATCAGCACTAATTAAAAAGGACACTTGTAATAGATGTTTGTAAACTTTTTGGGCGACATGTATGAAAACTGTCTTGGTCTAAGACTTTCTTTTTTCCCCTTGTAAACAATCAGCGCTCACCTTTCCTTTTTTCATAGCACTATATGAAATTAAAGGGGAGCTCCGATTTGTTACTATGGGCAACAAGTGTCTTAGGCCTAGACAGTTTTCATAAATGAGGCCCTAAATCTTCTAGACATGTTCCCACCCAGCCACTTCAGTGGTTCCATGCATGCTAAACTGCTGCCTATTGGAAGCTTGCTATTTTTAGTTCCCAACAGATGGTAATATCTCACCAAAAGAAGATGGTGATTTTCAGTCTGACTGACAAAAAAAACAGAACACATTTCACCATCTGAAAAACAATGTATAAGAATTTATTCCCAATGAAAAGTGTTAAAGTAAAAGTTCAGAACAAAATGTAATACTTAAGAAAAGCATATAATGTAGATTCATAGAATAATGATACTATAAAATAAAATAATTTGAATTGAGCAAATTGGTAATATAAGTATTTAATTATACATTTTTACATTATAAATTAAAACAATAGTGCTATAAAGCTCTAGGATGAATGACAAATCACTTTTGGAAGTGACAGAAGGATCTGAGATAACAATTCACTCTATGGATAACAGATACCATGGTTTGAAATGATACCATATCATTATTATTCCAAACTGAACAAGCATTCAACAGTTTCATTTAACAGCTACCTGTCACCTTCCTGACAAGAGAAATATGTCTGCAAAGCTTGTCAAACCTATTATAACTTTACTTCGTATTGTAGTTTTCAGCTCCAACTCACACGCTCACGGGTTATAGGCGCTTAGTTTTATTTCAACCAAAACCACACAAAGAGTATACCATAAATATCAGAAGGAGGCACAACCCTTAAGAGAGCTTCTATGTGAAAACCCTTTTTTTGTCATGCTGCACTCTGTTTAGAAAGTCAGCTGCAATAATATGAAAGAGTAATAAATGGAATTGTGGTTTCAATGTCTAAAACAAGTATTAAATAATTCTAACAGTAGTTATTGTTCTTAAATTGGCTTGATATTGTAACATACATTATCACTGTGTATACTTTTAAAGGAAAGGACACCCGTTTCAGATAATAGAACACCAGAAAGAGATATTTTTTACAATATCAATATTATTGGAAAACAACTTTTTTAATAAAATTTGTGCCAGTATTTTTTATTTTTTACTTTGGCAGTCCTATGCTGTTAATAATGATATAAAATCTTGCCCTTCACTAACTGGGATGATAAAGAGATAAAACTCCTGAATGGAAGGGCAAACATCTTTACTGTTGGTTCTGCAAGAAATGCTTATCTGTGTGTAGTCTCATTACAAAACCGTAAGTAATGACATAATAATCACTCTATTGTTGTCTGGATGGACCTAGATAAAGATTAGACTAGATTAAAAGGGCAATAAAGAGAAATACATAAAAGGTTATTGGGTTAATATTTTTCTGCACAGGAAGGAGGAGGTTTCCTGCTTCCTTCACACTTATCAGGTCCTACTGTTAATACTAACCTGTCTCAGGCCCTTAGTGTGCCTGGAAGAGAACCATCAAGCATTTTTCCCTGCCAAGCTATCAGAGCTCACAGAGGGAAAGTTACAAAAACAAAGCGGATAATAAACTACAAAGAGAAACTTTCCAAAAATATATAAAAAAAACACCCAATGTTTTCCAAAAAAATGATACTTATTACTTATAGTTACATATTTGTTGTTAATATGTGAAAACATTTCATGGTGGTATACCTTTAATGGAAATGCATGCAATACATTTAAGGCCACATGTATGAAAACTGTCAAGGTTTAAACCCTTAGTGACATCGGGGATTGTGGCGCGCCCGACGCCGCAGCAGCAGCTCTGAGAACAGGGCTGCACTTCACAGCCCTGTTCTCAGAGCTGCTGCTGCAAGTGCCAGCGATTAACCATTTGATTGCCGCAGTTCATGACTGCAGCATAATCAAAGAGTTTTCTCCTGCTCGTCGGGTGATCTGGACTCCCGGTGAACTGACAGAGCCCAAGGAATGGATTTACAGTCATCCATGGGGACTGGGCTGTCTGTGAAAGAAGCCAGCTATCAGGGCACACTGGGGCACATTTCTCAATAGTGTTGATAAATCTGGTGCAGGAAAAAACCAGTCTAGGTATGAACCATCTTTAAAGGGTTTTTGCCACAATCTCATCTCATATCTCCTGTATCTAGCTCTTCAGCTCTGTGTGCTCAGAAGGGGACGTGTGTGATTTGTTTGACTTGCATATCATGTGACCCAGCAGGATGACATCACCATGCCTTTCCTCTCTCTAGTCAAAGAAAGGTCTGCTTATGTAAAGCATTGTGAGTAGCTGAGAGGTAAAGTTTTTGCCTCCAGGCGCAAGGGCCCTAGGTTCAAATCCCTGCTAGAACTAAACCAATGGATATTTTTTCTCTTTATCTATGCAAATCCCTCATTGAGGTTTATTTTTTATTTATTTCCACTGTTTGACTAATTACTAAGGAGTACAGAGGACGGGAGTAGAGTGACAGCACCTAGGGTAGCTGCCTAAGAGGAGAAGTGAAGTCTGAGCATGTGCGACCAGGACTGAGAAGCTCTCCACCCTTGTTGTATCCCCTGGAGATGAGCTGTAAAAAATGGATCACTAAAGGAGCAGCTAAATCAAAAACTGTGCAGAATTTTTAATAATAATGGATGATGAAAATGTATGTTATTTCATTTGCAAGCTTCCCACATCAATTTTACTTTGTGACAAAACCCCTTTAAATCATACTTGCCAACTTTTGGAAGTGGCCTTCAGGTAGATTTTGAATTGCAGCTTGCTGCCTTGATGGTTTGAGTGGGCCACACCCCCTGTTTTACAAGCCACACCTCCTTTTCACATATGTGTAACAGCTTTGGATGAAGGCTGATAAGGGTATGTGGTATCCTTCAGCTTTACTGGACGTTGGATCACCTAACCAGCATCTAAGCTGGGTAACTTGGATCAATCAGCTTTCCTTCAGAGCCTAGTTCCAATGTGGCCCCTATGCACCAAGTGATGTCAGGGCATGTCATGATGCTTTACCCTGGCACCATCACTATTTAAAGAGCAACCCACAGCCAGTAAGAAAGTCTTCAGATGTATAAAGGGGTTTAGCTGCCATATAGAATTAGGCTAAAACGGACCAAATATTGTCAACTTGTGACTATGTTTGGCCCCTTTTCAGCCATATATGCTGCACTAGTGTATACAGTGCGTGGCGCATTTTTGGAGCTTTTTTCTACACGGTCCAGCCCTGGCTATTAATTTGTATGGGTGAAAACCTCGTCCAAAACCTCATCAAAAACCTCTACTAAAGTAGAGTGTTTCAGGTGAGGTTTTGATGCTGTTTTGGGCACTGAAAAATCAGCATCTAAACAGTGTCCAAATAAGCCATGTGAACATACCCTAATAGGCTTGTCCAAGAGTGTTCTAACACTTACCAGTACTTGATATAGCCGGTACAAATAAAATACCAGTACTGGCCCCCTGGCAGTAAAACTGTCCCTGCCGTTTGTTTACCAGAATGGTGGCAAACCTACCATAGCAGGAGATTTACCAACTCTACAGGGAGACTGGGAGGTCTACCTATTTTCAGGGAGTCTCCCTGACGATCAGGGAGAGTTGATAAGTATGCTTTAAGTTGGCTTGCTTTTACACCATGCGTAAATTCTGGTGCATTTTGTCGCATTTAAGCCATGCCTCTTTTGCAGAGGCCACACCCTTTGTCGGATGTGGTGTAGAAGCATTTGAAACTGTATAAAACTATCTAAAACACATATTAAATGTGATGTATAGCTTGTAAGACATTATTTTTGGCGCGAATTGTGCCAGAATTCTGGTGCAACTGCCTTGATTAATGTGCCCCAGAAATGGGGCGGGAAGTGAGAATCAGTTGGTTTTTTTGTACTTAGGCAAAAGGACCTTATTTTTCTTTTTTAATCAACTGGACAATCACCTTAAGAAACTTATATTCAAACAAGCTTTAACTTACAGTACTTTTATATCAATACAAATTTAAATGTATTACTTTCAATGTTAGTATTGTGACATCAATATTTTTAGAATTTATGGTATTTTAGGATGTAAATTTTGTTGACCCTTCATGACTGTATGCTTATATTTTGTGAGATTATTAATTATAGCTCTAGAAGTTCTGATATGTTTATACGGCTGGATAGTTTTTAAACAAACACACAGGTTAAAGTGACTTTTGTTGTAATAATTTGACTGTTTAAGAAATGTTTCATATATTATATGAAGGAAGAATTGGTGTAATACATTTAACATTTGTTAGGTATATGCATTTGTATTGTGTTTACTACATGTTTTGTGCTAAGAAAACTCTATTATCCAGGATGTAATTGCACTGGTTGAGCAAGATTAATGAGAACATTACTATTACTTTATAAATCTAGCATGTGGGATATCTTTTAACACCCCTGAATGTTATAACCTCCACATTTCTTTTAACTTGATAAAGTATAGTGTTTAAAAATTTTAGATCACACATCTTTCTAAGACCTTGAAAAGGGTAATAAAACAATAAGATGGTCTCAGTCTAATTGAAGTATTCACATGCCGTACAGAGTATCCCAATGCTAAGAGGTGAGATCATTATGCATACGAAAAAAAAATGGGGAAAGCCTAGTGCTGTTTTTATGGCAATGCTCCACTGAATGAAATTAATACTGCTAATTACATCCCTGTAAAGTTTAACCATGTTTAATGATGTATTTTATATGGTTATTAACAAGCGGCAGCATTACAGATGATTCTTGCATTGTCTTAAAGAGCACTGCTAATGCTTCCTAAGTTTCATTATAATTACCGGGTAAGTGTCATGCTCATTTACACACCGATGCTGTATACGGAAATTGATGATTTCTCATCCTCTAACTTTTTCCCCCAACTTGGCAATAACAAGGAGCGTGAGGGGAAAATATCTTTGAAAAGGTCACAGTGTCTTTCATTAATTGCAGCAACACTTCAGAAATTAATATTAATGAGTCTTCTTGGCTCATTCGCATCAGTGGATGGCGCTCCCCAGGAGATTAAGTGACTGCAGTATTCCTGTTTACTGCAGTGTGTATGTGGGGGGATTCAATACTTCTAAGTTTACTACAAAAGTGATAACAATGAATATGCATGTGCATTGTATGTTGCTGACCCTAAACAATAATAAATCAGAAATAAATATTAAACATGTGCTAGGTATCCTTCAAATTATCTATATAGTAAGCAAAGTTGTTCATAGGCTGCTGTGTACATAATCTAATGATTTTTTCTTGCTTAAATCATCCAATAACTATATGAAAGTGCACAACCAAATAAAGTCAGCAGTTGTTGCTCAACATATCCTTAAGCATAATGCAATAGAACTGTCCGATCTTTCCTTGTTATTACAGTATGCAGCCCCAACATTATTCTCCCGCTGTATATAAAAACCTCTGCATTAACACTCAGAGTTCATTTTAGCTAATAAACCAATACTATATACGCTAAGGCCAATTTCATAGAAAACAAAACTATTGCATTGATGTTTTAAATACATAGAAGTAACCTAGAAGACCCACAGGAACCTAAGCCAAGTGGGTAAACATGTGTATCCACTGTCTTTAAAGGGATCCTGTCAGGTTGTTTATGCCATGCTATCTAAGAGCAGGTTGTGATAGAGGGAGAGAAGCTGAGCTCTGTAATATATAGATTTATGTGATTTAGAGCAGGATTTCCAAATAAGAAGCAGAGAAAAAATTGAGAGGACTCCTTAAGAGACAATGAGAGTCCTGCTTACTCCACTCACATGCAGTAACTACCAACTTTTCATGTATCAGTCAATGTATATGGCCAAGGTAAGCGGTACTTTCACTTTCAGTTTTAGTATTTTCTTTGTTTTTTACTCAGAAATCCTATTCCAAGTCATATAAACCTATATAACAGAGCTCAGCTTCTCTGATTCTATCTCATTCAGCTCTTAGATAGGGTAGCATAAACTACCCAGTACTCCAAAAAACACTCCTAACTAGCCTTAGTACCAGGGGTTCCACTCTGTGTTGCAATCCCTGCCCCTCCTTTCAAAAAAAATAATTATGTAATGAAAGCTGCTGAAAATAAGAAAACTAAACTCAAGAGGAAAATTAAGCTGAAATTTTAACTGCACATTTTCTATTTTACAAAAGCAAAACAATGTTAAAAAGGACCTGTGACATCTCATGACATGTCTGTTTTAGAAAATACCTGTGTTCCCAATAGAATAATAATTCTGTAGCATCTTCACAGGGAACACAAGGATTTACTAAAATAGACATGTCAGGCAGAGCACATGTCCTGTTTCAGACTTTCTTTCTCTTTCATGGAAATTAAACGTAATTTCACTTTATAAAAAGCAAACGAGAAAATGTCACTTTTTTATCCACTTCAGCCTAAAGGAAACAACTGTTCATTTAATGTGTAATGAAAGAATAAACAAAACATACTTTAAAGAACAATCAAATGTTGCTACTAAAACTCATGCAAAGCAAAAGTATGTGAATGATGTCTGGTTGTAAAGCCCCAAATCCGTATATAGTGAAGTGGTTAAGAAACCTTCAAAGCAAAAAATGAAAGAACTCGGTCATGGAAGGATTTAATTTAGGATTTTTTCAACAATTAAGGTATCATGCAGTGATGCAACCATGAATTAATGGTGTACTGTTAATTATACAATTTATTAACCTTTGAATTAAGAAACTTTAATTATTACTGGGGGAGTACAATAGCATTTTGGAAATATAGACTGAACCTCTAATTGCATTTATGAGTGGATAAAGACATAATTAACACATGCTTAAGAACAAATTAGATTTTGAAAACCAATAATATATTTTTTTATGTGTCTCAAACCATTTCAATTACCTGTAATGAATAATTCTATAGCTTTACTGTCACACCGTGTTTTCCTTTCAATAGTGTCAAATATTGCAACTGCATTAAAATAATATTTCAGCTTTTCTTTATGGCTATTAATCTATCAAATTTTTTATTTGTCGGTAGGCCCAACATAAAATCAAAATGGTAGTTTTACTTTAATAATCAAATTAAAATGAAAATTATTTTTTCTTGTTCTTCATTCCTCCTATTTCCCCCTTTTGTACTTATCATAGCACCGACAGATAAAAACAAACCTGGGGATAAACCCCTGACTCTGTTCAAGGACAGATGTAGCAAAAAATAACTTGACAATTAAAGCACTATGATACTGTGACACAGAAAGTTATCTCAACTTTTTCAGTGTTTTTCAATGACTTTTTTTGATCAAATTAATAACATGGTGGTAACAAAACACACCAAAAATTAAGGTTTCTTTCACGCTTGAACTAAACACAGATGAGGAATCCTTTACCTGATGTTATTGGCCAAACCAGATTGCTCCATCAAAGGTGCAGGTCTCACCTCTTGGATCCACACCTATCTCTAGAACAGGCCCCCAAAAGACATGGAGCAGATTAGAGAGCTGGTTGTGCAAATACAAACTCTATTTTTTCAGGGGGGTTTGAGAGGGTAGCACGGGTTTTTCGGCATCCTGGGAACCCCTCAAAAAGAACCGACAAGAGGGTGTGCAAGTGCAACCAGCTATTCATTCTGCTCCATGACTTTCATTCTTGAGGTAGGACCTGCATCTATCAGGCTTTAAAGGAAACATTCAATGGATGCCACAACTTTTATAGGGGAATCTATTTTAAATTAAAAATTTTTGAATGTTCAAAATAAAACCCAAAAACAGAAACTGAAGGCAAATGAACTTTAAAGAATTTTAAAAATTTAAAAGGGGAAACTAGTTACAACTTCTAAATTTGGGTTTCATATAAAAATGATGGTCTCTGTTTAATTCAATATTCTGGACATCAACATATTTGGGATGTCCCAAACCTGAATACTATTAAAATCTATGATGAAAAACTCTAGATGGTACCTACAATAGCTAAATGCCTTGAAATGTCATTGGTTTAGGTTTAAACCTAACCCCCTAACCCTACTTATCCTTACCCCTAAAATCCTAAACCATGAATTCACTAACCCTAATCCCAACCCTAATCTCAAATCCAACCCAAACTGTAACTCCAACTCCAATTTAGTTTAACCATAAGCAGATCACCACTTTTTTTTCCCAAAATCCTAAGCACAACACCTGGAAATTTAGAAATTGGTTGTAAAAATGTTAACTAGAAGTCAAAAATGGTCCCAGATTTACCTTATTGAGTAATTTACCAGTAAATCATCTACTTGAACTGCAAAACCTTACTTTGACTGTTAGTGATATGAAGATCCTGTCCATTGTCTCTTGTTAAAAGGTCATTTTTAATACTCTATGCCCCTGCTTCTCCATGCTATTAGTATCAGGGAGTTACATGCCATGTCTCTATGGGGTATCTGCACTCTCCTTGTTTAGTGCCTTTAATATTTGTAGTAATAGCCTTGATAGTACTTAAGATTTACTTAATCTGATTAGGGGTATTCATCTTAAAAACACTGAAACACACTGACCTATACAGCTCCAATGTAAGAAGTTTCTAAAAGGGAGAAATCCTCTTGAAATTGAAATTTTACCAACTTATTATATATCAAGTCTATTTTATTTTATGCCATTAAGAGGTATATACTGCAGTAGCAGAAGTAATCAATATTTTGTACAGTTGCAGACTTAGCAGACAGTGAAGAAAGTTTGGTTTGGTTTCAGTCAGTGAGTTAATGTACCAAGGGAGATTAATTGAAAAGATCAGTCAGGCTATCTGCTCAGCTATGTTGACATCTCAAATGCCTCATTACATTTGGCTTTGGAAGTGGCAGTCCTAGGAAGAAGGTTGGGGGTTAAAAGCAGAAACTAATGATCCTTAGGATGCTTACAGACATGGTATGTTAGTAAAAACTAGCCTGTATACTTTCCAGGATTTTTATTTTTTTTTTTACAATTTAATGACAGAGGTAAAGTAACATAGTGAATTTCTTTTCTTTACAGCAGAGGCTTTTACAACTTTTGCAGCTTTTAACCCAATATGTAAATAGAAATATTGATCTGAACAATCAGCATTAGATATTAAGACTCTTCAAACTGTATATAAGTCTTCTTATAAAGAGAAATTAAGCACTTTATTGAACAAGATAAATTATTTTTATTAGAAAAATTTAATCTTTATTATGCATCTTCCAGTAGACAATCATTTAAACAGTACCTCCAGTTACACACAAAAAGATTATAGTGCATGGCTTTTAAAAATAATTTCTCTTAATTATTTTTTTAAACCATGCTACAGGCCATACTGTTTTCGGGTGTGTCGTTGAGAATGATATCACATGATATTTATTTGACAAAATAAAGAATAAAAATGGTTTGAAGAGAGAAATCTTAAAAATATTGTCATGAATTATACCCGTTATTTTTGTTTTGTTTTTTTTGCTCTGCATCAAAATGAAAGTACTTTGCATTGGATCTGTGAGTGCCATTCTATTTGGGCCATATAGCTGGCTAGTCTGCGACATAGATTTCTGTCATCAATGCCAGCACTAGTATAGCATCTTACAGCGGTAGCTTTTACACTTAAAATGGTGGAAGGAAATGTATGAAGAAGAAAAGCAACAGTTAAAGTCTTATGGTGTGCCTTCGTAGAACTGTTATCTACCACCATATGATCACTGTATTGCTGTAATTTTGGTCTTGTATTACGATTCAGTAACAGCATGGTGGGATTATTCAGAAAATATGTGGGGGTAACATTAGGTCATGGTGTGGCTGTATTATTTGGTCCATGTATGGTGGTGCTATTAGTATTATAGGCCTTGATGTGCTACATTTTGTTCATTAAAATAATTGTTTCTTGTGTAGTGATCGGCGGTCTGTACTGCTCTAGGGTCCAAATTATCTCCTAGCCCAGATATTTTCTAATTTAATTTTTTTATCCCGTCTCCCAAGACCCATAACTTTTTATTTTGATGCCAACTTAGATATATGAGGCCTTGTGCTTCAGGACAAGTTGTAGTTTTTAGTGGTACTATTTAAATAACAAAATAATGTATTGGGAAGCCCAAAAAAAACTTTGTGAGATGGAACTGGGAAAAAAAAGAACCAACTGGAGTCTGTTTTACAAAGCTCACTGTTTGAGATAACATATTTTTATTCTGTGGGTTGGTAAGATCCTGGAGATGCACTTTTTTATTTTCAATTTGGCATATTCTGAAACCAGTAACATTTTATTTTTCCAAAGTTGGTGCTGTGAGGGAGTTCACTTTTTGTGGGCTGAAGTATAGTTTTTATGGTTACTATTTCAGGCAGTATGCAACTTTTTAATTGCTTTTTACTTCATTTCTTCTGGGAGGTGGGATAATTATAAGAATGTATAATGCTGAATAAAAGAAAGAAGAGAGGGTAAAGGGAAAAAGATTTCCCAGTAGTATAGAATAAAATAGAATAATCAAAATATGATTATTATGTATCTCTTGTGTGCATTAGCCAACTGTTAATAACAGCCAAAGAGGGGCTCTTAGGCTGAAAATACCACTGTTTTATTTGGTTAAACCTTTAAAATATATGAAAGTATATAACCAAATAAAACAGTTTAAAAAAAAAAAAAGAATGATTTCATGGGCTGCTCATGGCTCCTTTTCTCAGGTTAGGGATCCTATCTTAAACCTCATAGTGATTCAAAAACACTTTCTTGGCTGTAAATGGCTGATTTTTGGCAGTAAAACCATGATAAAAAATTGCAAAAATACCTTTTATACTTAGTTTAAAAGAAAAAAATTATTTCAAACAACAATATAAACTCAGAACTTCATGTAGAACCAGCACTTATTTTTGAATGCTAAATATATGTCTATTAATGTTATAAGTACTTACTAGTAATCGATTCGCTATATTAATTTTGCACAGCACTATGTTTGTGTTTATTTTAAGGAACTACAAGACCCAGTAGTATTAGAATATATACATCACCATCTAAGCTTTCATTAAGGATACATCTGTTGTATAACTGAGCTATGGTTTATAACTCATTTTTTGTAGACTCCCTATGTAGACCTGATATGTAACTACTTTATTGGCTACATTGGTGCTGGAATAGTGGTAGCATACACTTGTCCATGACAGAAATAGCAAGTGTACACTTGTCCCTTTCAATTAGATGTTTCTATGATCCAATTTTATTTCTAATCTTCTTTGTGTTGATGGTGTCTTATGACTTTTTATATTTTTTCTAACTTTAATTTAAGTGACTAGTGACCAAATAAAGCAACATTCAACAAAGTAGCAATCTTAGATCTAACGCTGCTCTGTAGATGTAGAGGATAGACAGATAACAATCAATTAGTCTTAACAGATGTACTGTTAATGTAAAAATATCGGTGAAGATACAACATAAATTATAACTCAGTCTCAATAGTGCTTTTTGTATAATATTTTCTGCAATCAATCTCATTTTATCCACAGGTTGCGAGAAGTCATAAAACTTGTGTTTGACATCAAACTAGGCATCTACATCAAAAATGACATTAATTGTGCTCTGTATAAGCATTACACTGATATGGGGAATCAAAGTAGGATAATAGCTACTGTCATAGCCAATTAATACTCCAACAAACTGAGCTTGGCTTGGGCACTTGATGGTTATTTTCCCGGCAATAGCAGAGTGCATCTTCCTGACAATTTAATGTGGCATAGCTAGAACAACACAAGTGTGCTGAGTGAATATTATAGATCCAACATGAACTGGGCTTGTATAAGTGCATGCTTACAAGATAATGCCTTATGAATGATGCTATAAGAAAAAGAAGCCAAGTGTAGATTAACAGAGTTAATGCTAAAAAGGAAACTGCTCACTGTCATAGCATGTGACAAGTACATCCTGCCTCTACAATGGGTAGGATGTTACTTATTCCTATCTAGAAATTCACATCATTTATTAACTTTATACATAAGGTTGAACATATCCAAGCTGTCACATAAACCTGAAATAGGAGATCGCAGGAAGCTCTTTTTAAAGTATGTGACACCAGCAAGTCACAATTTTGCAAAACCTTAATTCTTTTAAACCTGCCGAATTCTGTATTTTAAGTTTGATTTTCCAGTTAAAGACACCAAAAAGACAGGCAAGTAAAATGGCCATTCTTGAGTCTTAGCATTCAATCAGGCTCCTGCAAATCAGACACTAATGGTACCAGATATCTTAGACAACCTTTTTTCTATCCATGTAGCTATGGGTCATGAAGAATATATATCAGTAGTACATGAAGTCATTAAAGACTGCTCTTTGCTTCTTCACAAACAGGATACACTGGATATCATATTTGGATAACGGTACTGTACATAACTTGAGGAAGGGAGAGTTTCTCTTTGGGAGTGCACCATAAAGATGTATGCAGACTTATAGGCCATTTTTACTGATTAACAGTATAGATTATAGATATGAGGACTTATTGCCAGAAAGCTTTTAAGTTGAACTTAAAGAACTTATTCAAACTAATATCTAAGTAGCTATATCCTTTCTTACCGTATCTACTGGCAGATGTCCTTGACACCGTAGAATTATTTACTGCATTGTAAGCTGTGACTTGTTTAGATACCAGTGCTACCACTGCACCATCTGGAACCTGTTGATGAAAGAAAATACATACTTAAAGAGGACCTATCACCTCCAGAGAAACCTCATGAAGTAACAGGAGATTAAAATAAAAACACTTTCTCAAATATACTTCATTAGGAAAACCAAACATTTCACATGTAATTCTGTTTTTAAAAAAATCTCTGGCCCTTTAAGACAGCTCTGAAGTCAGCCCAAGTTGGAACATGACATCTTGATGGATCACTACATTGACAGCTATGTCAAAATAACTGCTTCTGAGCTGGAAGAGTCCACTGTGAAAAGGAGGAGCCAGGAAGTCTACATCATGAGCACACTGATAAACTCAGGACTGCTATTTCTGTGCTGGATATAACACCAGAAACAGTGTAATGTAGATGCCTGTAAACCCTGTCACACTATGTCCTCAGTGTGCTGTGCCTGCTGCAGATTATCCTGTATAAGCAGCTATATCTTCAGCTCCCCCTGCACTGTTGAGATCTCGCAACAGAATTAACCCCTGCTACATACAGAGATCTGCTAAGAAAGTGAAACTAAAATCTGTATCCTGTAATACTGAGGGAAGTCCTCTTATTTGCTAATGACAAGTATTGGAAAAAAGTCTTATAATTTCATCTACTACTATATTTTGTGTGTTTGTGTGGAGGTGATAGGTGCACTTAAAGTCATTTGCTTTAATTATTGGGGAATTACTCAATATCAATGTTCTACCTGGAATTATGTGCATTTGTTAAATTTTCATATGGTCCAAGTCTATATAGATATACAATGATATGTACATTGTACATAAACCTGAAAAAATAACCTGTATAAAAAAGGCAATTGACTATTGTTGGTGCAATGAGAAAAAAGTGGGGCAGATTTAATAATAATAATAATAATAATAATAATAATAATAATAATAATAATAACAACAATAATGATAATATAATAATAATAATAATAATAATAATAATAATATCTAAAATGCAGTATTAACTTAGACTAGAGAGTCTAAAATATGTCACATTTATTACAGAGGCTTATACAATACAATATACACACTTATAAATACAATAATGTAATACACTGTTGTCCAACTACTTATCACTGTTGTCCAACTACATGCCAAATTTCTAAGTGGCAATTTAGAAGTGGCAATACTCAGAATTATCCCTGAATTGAGCCTGAAGTGAGCAGAAGGGAGAAGGGACTCTCGCCTTTTTGTAAGTTGCTACACTTCTTTGCATACTCCTTATTTACCATGCTTGCTATTACTATCTACCTTGCAGCCATCTGCCTCCTATCTTACCACCCTATCTTGCCCTCAGACAAGTTTATCCACATAAGCTCCTCTCTCCTTCCCTCACCTATGTACTCATCCCACACGCTATTTTCCCTTTTCAACCACCCCAAACCTCCAGCTCACATATTACTGCACAAACGCCGCTCATATTCATCACTGACCCATCTGCTGTCTCTTTTCATTCTCCTGCTTCTCGCTGCAGGGGACATCTCTCCCAACCCCGGGCCACCTTCCTTTACTGCTCATCCCACCTCCTCCTCAGCCGCCCATAGAAACCCTGCTAACCTGCTTGCCATTCGCTGTACGCCTTTTTCTGCCCCTTTTAAGTGTGCTCTATGGAACGCCCGATCCGTCTGCAACAAACTCACTGCTGTTCATGACCTTTTTCTCTCCAACTCCCTCAACCTGCTGGCCCTCACAGAAACATGGCTCCAGCAATCTGACACCGCTTCCCTTGCTGCTCTCACCTATGGTGGGCTACACTTCACCCACACCCCCAGACCTGAGAACAGGCCGGGTGGAGGAGTTGGCATACTTCTCTCTCCACACTGCACTTATCAGGTCCTTCCTCCTGCACCCTCCCTCACTTTCCCCTCCTTTGAGGTCCACACCCTCAGACTCTTTCAGCCATTTTCCATCAGAGTCGCAGTTGTCTACAGAACACCCCGCTCTACAAGACAGTTTCTTGATGAATTTGCCGCCTGGCTCCCACATTTCCCTCTCTTTGAAATGCCCACTCTCTCAGGGGTGATTTAAAACATCCATTGATACCCAATGTCTCCTTCTCCCTCACGTTTTTTTATTAAACCCCCTTCATGGCCTCTTGCATTTTTACTGACCCCCAAACCCACAAGGAGGGAACTTTTGGATTGGTCTTCGTCATTTTCCCCTAAAATTCTAACTTCACTAATTCCCCTTATCTCTCTCTGACCACAATCTTATCTCCTTATTTCGAAAATTCTCCCCTTTTTGGGACAAAACCCCATCTCCATACAGAAAAATCCGCCCCTTAATACTCAGAAACTCACAGACACCAACAGCCCTCACTGCCCCAATCTCCCCCTCTCCCTGTCCCCCCAGGCTGTCAAAGTTACAATGAAACTCCGAAACCCCCCTGGACTTTTGCACACTCAACACCGCCCCCCCAGTCAACGCCCCCCAGCCTTGGCACACACCTAGACTGTTTCTCCAGCGATTTTTCCGGGTTCGAGGGCTGTGGAAAAATCAAAGCTACCTGCGTTTTCTCCACACAAATTCATGCTCGGGGACTTATCACATCCCCTTTCACTCCCAAACAAAAATATTTCACCTCCCCAAAAAATCTCCCCCCACTACACAAAAAACCCAAAAAATCCCTCTTTGACACCTTCCCTCCTCCTAAGGCCAAAAGCGCGGGCCCCCGGCATGACCTTTTTGGCTGAAGACCGGGCCCCACTCACTTCAAAGAAAAAATTGAAAAATCCCTAAACATATCTCAGCCCCCAAAAAAACCCCCATCTGTCCCTCCCCGCACCCCTAAAATCTACTCGCACCCCTTGACCCGACACAGGGGAAGAATGTCCAGGCTTCTCCCCTTTTGCTCGTCCCACCACCGCCTACTGACCCCCTTCCATCCCACCCCCGTCCAGTCAATTTTTCCCCCTGTCCTCCTTTACCTTTTGCTTCTGTAACCTTCTTTTTCCACTATGATTTTCCACTTTTCCTTCAAAAAACCCACATAACCCCCTTTTCTAAAAAAGCCCTCTCTGGCCCCCCTTTTGATAACTACCGACCAGTCTCTAACCCCCTTCATCCTAAACTCCTGGGAAAGCTTGTCTCTCTCGCCTAATCCGCTATCTCTCTGCTAACCTTTCTTGACCCGCTGCAATCAGGTTTTCCCCCACCCTACACTCCACGGAAACTGCCTTTTTAAAATCTCAAAGACCCCTAACAGCAAAATCTCAGGGAAAATAATCATTGTTGCCTCTTGATCTCTCTGCAGCTTTGAAAGGGGGATCACCAACTTTTCCTCACATGCTCAGCCCATTGGCCACAACCCGCTCTCGCTTTTTGGGTTTTGTCCCCCCTCTCTGACCGCTCCTTCATGTCTCGTTTTCTGGTTTACCTCCCTCCTCTTCCCCTTTTGTTGGGTTCCCCAGGGGTATTCTAGGGCCCCTCCCTTTTCATTGTACACACCCCCCTTGGACAAACCATCATAGATTTGGCTTTCCCGTACCATCTCTATGCGGATACACCCAATTATACACCTCCTCCCGTGACATCACTCCAGCCTTGCTACAAAACACCAGTGACTGTCTATCCGCTGTCTCGGACGTCATGTCCTCTCTCCATCTGAAACTAAACCTCACTAAGACTGAACTGCTTGTCTTTCCCGCCATCTACTAAACCAACCCCCCCCCCTGCTATTTCTGTTTCTGTATGTGGTACCACCATTTCTCCTAGGCAGCTGGCCCGCTGTCTGGGGGTTTTATTTGATTCTGATATGACCTTCACCCCATATATCCAATCCCTTGCCCGCTCCTGTCACCTGCACCTCAAGAATATCTCCAAAATCCGTCCATTTCTCACTGTGGAAACGACTCAAACTCTCATTACTGCTCTTATTCTTTCTCGTCTTGACTACTGCAACTCCTTGCTTATCGGTCTCCCTCTCTGCAAACTCTCCCCTCTCCAATCTGTCCAGAATGCAGCAGCCAGGCTTGTCTTTCTCTCCAAACTTGGCACTTCTTACCGTATGTTTCACCCATACACCCGAATAGATTGTAAGCTCTCACGAGCAGGGCCCTCACACCTTGTGTCTCATTTGTAAGTACTTTTAATGTGTAATGACTGTATGTTTACCCTTGAATTTGTAAAGTGCTGCGGAATATGTTGGCGCTATAGAAATAAAGATTATTATTATTATTATTATTATTATTACTTATCGGTTGGTTTAGCGGATAAGAATAATTGACCCAAAATTTAGCATAATGCATAGTGTTGCAGGTCAAGTCAAGCCAAACCTGATAAGTTATGTCCCATTTCAGATAAGACACAATTCTATGTAGTGTCGGACAGCTGTGCCTAGGTCTGGGGGCCAACCGGTGGAGTTTATTCTGGGGCCCAGCTGTGCAGTTGATTTAGTTACTGTACATGCGTCCTATACTCTGCCTCTTACTTTTTGTCTCTTTCTCCCTGCCTTTCTGTCTCTCCCAAGAATGCATATGCGGTTGGAAAGATACTGCAGTTCTGTCATGTTTAGGGGCCTATTGGGGTTGTTCCCTGTTGGCAAGTCCCAGCCTGCTCCCATGACTAAAGTAGGACATAAATGGCATAATGTATGAAAACTGTCTAGCAGTAAGACTGTCTCTGTTGCTCATAGCACCCAATCAGAGCTCAGCTTTTATTTTTCCAGAGCCCTATATGAAAGGAAAGCTGAGCTGTGATTTGTTGCTATGGGCAACAAAGACTCTATTACAACTAGACAGTTTTCATACATAAGGCCCAAAGTGTCCAAAATGCAGTGTGGTGCAAGACATGTACGTGAGTTAATTTGACACACATTTCACTAGAATTCTGGTGCTAAAATATTAGCAAATATGTGCTAGTATGTCATAATGGATAGTGAAGTACAGCCCAAGCCATTATTTTAAATGTGGTACACTATTATTGGACAGCAAAATAACATGATGTGATGTAACTGTGCTACATGCTGTAACATTAACAAGCAAGGATGAAGTATAGCTCATTAAGATAGGTCAATGTGTTATCTGTGGCTTTACACAATGGGAAACTATGAGTCAACCTACTGTACCTTGTCTTAAAAAAAACCTGGGGCCATTCCTGATATGTCCATTTTAGCAAATGCAATGTGTGTTCCCTGTAAAATAACAATTCTGGAGCATCTTTTCTTAAATTTCTATGGTGTGTTGTTCCTCTGCAGTTCCCCCTAGAAATTCATAACCAATCTGTCAAATGTGTGTTACCAAGTGAGGGTGTGTCTTGAACAACCTGACATTGTCCAAACAGTGCTGACAGAGTCAGTGCGTGCAGGGACAAATCCTTTGAGAACTGAAATAGTGACACCCAGCTGAGTGATTCTGTAAAGCATTTCTAAGAGGAATAATAGAGGAACAGCACCACATGAAGAAATAAAAGAATATTCCCTAGAACAGTTGTTTTACAGAGATCACAAGTATATACGAAAATAGACATATTAGGAGCTGCCCCGCATCCTGTTTAATTCAGAGAACTATTATCACAGTGCACAAAAGATGCACCCACAAAATTAATTGGCAAAACTATGACATCTAAAACCCAAATAAAACTAATTCTATTATATACGGTATCATTGCAGCTAATAGTTTCTGCTAAATATGCAGCATGCCTGACACAATGTTATTGCATTTCTATATTGGTAATGGACATCATCTGAATTAACATATAGATGCTTGGTAATCTCTTTATATCGTACATGTCATAATCTCTGCATTACTTTTGTCTACATTTAAAACAAAAAAAATAAATTTAAATGACTGTTATTTTTATAAAGCAAATTAAGTTATCACCAGACAACAGAATTTCACCATTTCCTCTGCAACAAAACACAGGAAATATGAATAATCAAGCAGAAACAGCCATAATGCAGAACTATATTGGGAAATGTAAAAATAATAGGCTGCTAAAGCATGTAATTTTGGTGTTATTACTGCTTAAGTGATAATCCCATCGACTGAGAGCAGTAATACATTTAATCTTGCTGAACTACACGTTAGCATTAGGCTTGGCACCAGGGTTGCCACACAGCAGGAGCTTGTTTTTACTTCAAGCCTGGGAGATTATAAAATAGAGTATTCTTTGTTTATATGTAATATACAAGATGCTTGCAGAACGCAATGAATATGGTAATGCAGATAACTAAAATGTACAACTGAAAATGATGCACATAAAATGTATAGAAAACAGTAACTAACGTAGAAAGTTAAATATATTTTGGGGTAGTTTTACTGTGGTAAAGTCACTAAAGTTCTGGTGCAAACTGAGCACCATTTTGTCCAGGTTTTGTCCAAAAACCAACCAACCAGGGCGCCCCTCTCATTTTTCCAGAGCACTATATGAAATGAAAGGAGCGCTCTGATTGGTTGCTACAGGCTACGAAGTGATTTTTAGACCTGGACAGTTTTCATACATGTGGTCCTTAGGTCTAATACTCCCCTTGTTGCCCATAGCAACCAATCAGAGCGCCCCTTTCATTTTTCCAGAGCACCTTCTGAAATTAAATGGCTGCTATGGGCAACACAAAGTCTTAGACCAAGACAGTTTTCATACATATGGCCCTAGGGGCCACATGTAGGAAAACTGACTAGGTCTAAAGTTCACTTTGTTTCCCATAGCAACTGATCAGAGTTCCCCTTACATTTCATCTAGTGCTCTGAAAGAGTGAAACGGGCGCTTTGATTGGCTGCTATGGGCAACAAAGAAAGTCTTAGACCTAGACAGTTTTCATACATGTCCCCCTTATTGCACCCCACAAGACACTTTCCAAAGGTTGCTAAGCAGAGTTCTACATTGGGCCAAATGTATTAAAGCTGGACAAAAATATTTGTCAGAAAATAAGTGTGAAAGTAAGAGAAAAGTGTCTAACATGTCTATCATGCAGATTGTGCCACTTATATGGAACATAACCTGCCTGTTTCCTCTAGGTTATGCTGTTTTTATTTTAGACACTATGATAAATTCCCCATAGTTTCGATCTTTTCCTTATAAACATTGTGAATTAACTGTTCTATACTGTTATTTACACTACTTTTATTACAACATACACAAGAATAAAAGCCAAAGCTTGTCATGCAAATGTTTAGTAAAAATAAAAAAGTACATAAAAAAGTATAGGCCTTTTTATATATTCTCCCACTGAGATTTGTGACTTGGCCATAAAAGTCATAAAATGCCAGGCGATGCCTCCTGAATGTTGGATAATCATGTGCCATGAGTATAAAGAGCTGAATATTTGGGACTTGATGCCAATTCAGATGCATACTTTAACCAAGGAAACACATTCATGGGCATTATTACAGTAGTATACCACTCTGGGAACCATAGTGTTGACATTAATTTTTTAACATTTTTATATTACTGTCATGATTATAACAACCAAGGTTTTAATGAATTATACATTGAATACTGCTATGGCCATATTGTCCGCTGAGGGTGTGAAATAGTACAATATTTCTGTTGCATGTTTCTCAGCTAGGAATCAAGATGGCACCAAAAGAAGACAGTTCCAAATAATTCCTATTGACCAGCAAAAAGACATAACTCTTTATTCTTTTTTAACGTATCTAAGGATAAATGGACGTACTGTAAGTGACATGCTTGAACTTAAATTGAGTTTATTAAAAAAAAATATTCATGTCAAACATAATAAAAACTATAATAATCTGCACCAATATTTTCAGTTGCTGTCTCCATTATGAAGTGCCATAATACGGTAAGCAGGGACACCTTACCAATAAGTCGTTATGTATTATTTTGTTGTTAACAGAATGGTCACTGCATCGTTATCCAAATATATCATTGAGAGGGAACTGCATTTCACTTCAATGATTCATGATATTGCTATCTCCAGATGCAATCCAATGTCTTAACAATGGACAAGAGCGACACTTCACAGCTAGTGTTGAGCGATTTTTATCGACAAAGTTGAAATCGGCAAGGTTTTTATGGTGATCGAAATTTCCAGATCATGCGATAATTAAGGTTAAAATCTGTGCATCTTCTATTAAGATCGCGCCTTTTTCGGCGCTTCCTGTAATTTTGGGGGCCAGAAAAATGGGGATTACGAATAGAGCAGGGGAGAGTGTGTGAAAAACGTCAGAAAGGATTGTATGGTTGGTTTGGTGGAAAAATCACAGCCCTGTTTTACATGAACAGGTTCCTGTTTCAGCCTCAGTGTTCTCAGGTCTCATGGGATAGGACTGCGCCTGCTGGGGGCCAAACGCTCAGGAAATTAGTCTTTTCTGAAGAGAAACCTCTACTATTAGCTGTGTCCTTCCCAAAATTTAGTTGTTTTGGGGATTTGAACATTTTTGTAGTTAGTAGAAAAATTTTAAAGCCAGATCTACACTGTAAATTCCGAAGGGTCGGGGGGGGGGGGGGCCCGCGGGCGAACACAGACAAGCTTACTATAAAGAACATGGATAAAGTTACCAAGATTAGTGTAGCATTTGGGAATATCTTTATTATTAACTTTTGCTATTGAAATTTTCTGGATATTGGGCAGTGAATTTATATTGGATATAAAATAATTTCTAGTAACTGCAGGTTCTTTGTTAGCTGCAAAACCCCATTTTTTTTCAGTATCTTTCAGATGGTGTTCAATTTTACCCATTACACCTGGACTGTTGATATATCCATTGCATTAACTTACAAACCAAAAAATTTTGTAGTCAGCAGGTTGTTTGTTCCCAAGAATCCCTTTTGTATCGTACGAAAAACATAACGTTACGTTTTTTTTGTTTTTTGCGCCCCCGCACGTTCTTGGAAGCATTCGTAAATCTTAAAACAGCAATTCTATATTACACAGGTGATTAAAAGGTGCAAAAAAAACCGTTTATTATATCAAACAAAAAAGTTAGGGTTTTTTTTGACTTTTGCGCACCAGTATGTTCATTGACGCCCCTCGTAAACTTAAAAACCTTTTCTAATTCCCCCCGGGGAATTTGAAAGGTGCAAAAAATCCCGTTTATTATATCAAAATAACATTTACGTGTTTTTGACTTTTGCGACCCAGCATTTTTCATTGAGGCATCTACGAAATTTTTTAAAAACGAAATTCTAATTCACCACAGGTAAAATTGAAGGTGAAAAAAAATCCGTTTATTTTATCAAAACATAACGTTACGTGTTTTTTGCTTTTGCGCACCGCATGTTTATTGACGCAGCATTACGTAAATCTTAAAACAGCAATTTTTTTTCACCACAGGTGAATTGAAAGGTGAAAAAAAAAATCCCGTTTATTATATCAAAACATAAACTTTCGGTTTTTTGATTTTTGGCACCCGCATGTTCATTGACGCGATCTACGAAATTTTTTAAAACGAATTCTAATTCACCCAGGGAATTGAAAGGTGCAAAAAAATCCCGTTATTTTACAAAACATAACAGTTGGTTTTTTGACTTTTGCGCACCAGCATGTTCATTGACGGGGCCATTACGTAAATTTAAAAAGCAATTCTTATTCCCCACAGGTGAATTGAAAGGTCAAAAATACCGTTTATTATCCCAAAAAACTAACGTACGTTTTTTTTGGCTTTTGCCCAGCCCGTTTTTGTTGATAGACACCTTGCAGTTAAATTTGAACCCAGAAATTTTTGTTTTGATTAGGGGGTTTTGGAATAGCTGTGTTTTGCCGTTTTTTAAATAAGAGATTTTCCAAAAAACTTTCCATTTCTTCTCAAATTTTTTATTTTGAACATGGAGCAAAATGCGGTGGTAAGCGAGCAAAGAGGGGGGGTAGCACATGGGGTAGGGTCGAGAGAAGGTGTCCTTCCAGTGCTGGGGGACAACACGTGCCAGGGATCGTCGTTGCGGCCCGTCAGGCCTTTCATGCTGGGTGGGGCCCCCCTGTGAATCTAAGTAACGAACATCGTCCCCAATTGTCCTTCAGGGGTTAATGAAACCCTGCTTAGCAGTTTACCCCCTCGCCCTCGAGCACGCCACAAATGTCGTCATCGCATCATCAGTTTCCGTCCAACATGAAGACCCAAAAATGTAAACTCGTGCCCCCACTGGGTAATCCATTGTCTGAAGACTCTTTGTGACAAAATGCGGTTGGGGGGTAGAAGGCATTTTAAAAGATCAAGAGGTGTTTTAGTCTGCTCTGACGCCCTTTTCTGATGTCATCAGGGGGGAGGTAAAGGAAGCCGGTAAACGGCAAAAAATCCCGGGCGGTCGGCAACCCCTTGCAGTGCCCCTTGTTGTGGGCCCGCAGCTTCTGGATGCAAAAAGTCAGGACGCCCCAAGTCCCTGTTTTTGATGATGATGATATGACGACATTGGGGGATCCATCCTGGCTTTTCTGAAAATTTTGGGTTTGCGAGCGTTTCTCAGGGAGAGGGGGAAGACGATGGGGGTAGTGTAAATAGGGTCCGCCACAAAAAGGGGAGGGGGGGCGGTGCGAAGTGTGATATGATTCCGCCAGCCACGGTCAGCGCAAACCCCGCCCTCGCTTATCGCCGTAAAAAAGGTCCAGACCTCTCAAGCCGGGGCCTTCTTTGCCCAAGCCTGGGGTTCCCCCCCGCGATGTCATATCCCGCCTTTGCCGTAACGATAAGTAGAGGAAAAGAACCTTAATGGTTAACCACCCCCAACATGTCTAGTACATGCAGCGAATGCATGATTTGAAATGGGGGGAACACTTGGGCCAAAAAATGCCGGGGGACCGACGCCGGGCCTAAACCCTGTCACACCCTCTGTCCCCGCCTCCTCCCCCCCCCACCAAGCCTTTCCCTTTTCAGTCCCCATGTTCTAGATCATGTCAGGGATCAGCCCCCGCTTCGCCTCCCCCGTCCCCCCGGTCCCACCGCACCCACCAAGACCATCCTCCCCTTCCCCTTTCCCGCGTTTGACGCCCCTGCACGCGTATAGTGGCCTCTACAGCACCCTTCTGTCTTCCGGGTTTGGGAGCAAAAGAAACATTTAAAAAAAACCCACCCCAAAGCCAAAAGCCGAATGTCGGCATTGCCAGGCTTTTGGCCCTTGGAAAATTTTGCCTTTCCGTTTTGGTGGAAACAGAGGGGTTTCGCCACGTCAGGGCCCCGTTTCCCCCTAATCCCAGATGCCGAGCGGGCATTTCTTTCCAGAAAAGCGTCCCTGCCCTGGCCAGCCACGTGTCATCTAAAATTTCAAGGCGTTGTCTGATTGTGTCCGGAAAAGTCCATCTCACCCCCAAACCATGGCTGTAAGCACGGCCAAGGCCGCTATTCTCTGTGACAGCTCACGGGTGAGCTGGGTGGATGTCTCTGGGGGTGCGGTGGCTCTCAGGCTCGGCGCACGCTCTTAAAAAACCGCAGGGAGGTGCAGGGCTCTTTCCCCCAAGGCCTCTGGTGGCATCACGTCCCCAGAGACACCAGGCCGTGTTGAAATTAATCTGCCTTGGAGATGTCCACCACAGGTAGGAGCTGTGGACGGCTTAAGCAACGAGACCGAGGTGGCGGGTGACAAGAACCTTGTGCCAGGCAAGGTGGTGTTTGGATAAGGGGGCGAATTGCGGGGGGCCCTTAAGACGGTGGGCGGGGAGCACACCCCTTCCCTGGCACTGTCTTTGAACCTTGTCGCCCGGGGAAATTTCTAAAGAGCCCCCCGGGTCTGGACTGTGTGAAAAAGGTCGAGGTCGGGTTTCGCACTTCCGCCGTTCGCACCTTGCTTCGTCCCCCCCTGGTGGTTGCGGTCAGCTGGGCCCCTCCCGTCAACCCCCTCATTGTTGCGGGGGCAACACTCTGGAATTCCACCCCCCACATGCTCCGCGATTGTGGCGCGTGCAATGCTTTTCGCAGTACGAAGTGGGGCACTGGCCTGACAAGCAGCGGTACGGGGCCCCGGGGGGTTGAACCACCGAGAGTGGAGGCGGGGAAAGGCTCGCACCATCCTTGCCTTTTGAAGAAACCACCAAAAAGGTCAGTGGGAAATGCCCTTGTAGCATGGCATTGTGGTGATCTTAGTTTTTGGAACGATCGTTGGCACTCTGAAACAACAGGTCCCGCCAGCCGGAGGAGGGGAGAACAAGATGCGGGACCGGAGCTTTTTCTCCGTAAATCCACAAGGCCCCACAGTTTCACAATTTATCGGTCTTCATTAGGCAGTGGTTTAGGGGCCCGAGCTAGTGCAAGGTGGCGCATCACTCTCGGGTGCTCATCTCAGGGAAAATCAGGGGTTGGGTTTAAGCTGTGCCGGAGGCAGGGAGGAGGAGGAGGAGGAGGAGGTATTCCTAGACACCGATGTTACCCAGTCCCCCGCCTTGGAAAAAGGTTGGGGCCCAATTTTAGGCGGAGGGGGAAGATGGGAAGATTTAGTTTTTCTGTGCCCTCGCCCAAAGGTTGGGAAATAAGGCTCCCTCTTCAATGATGTTGGATGCTCCATTTCCCCCACTGATCCCCGCATTAAGGCCATCAAAAGAACAACAGTTACTGGGTGGCACCTCCTGGATCCCCAGTACAAAACAAAATTTGCACTTTCCTTCCCCCCCCCCCAAATGAGAGTAAAATGCAGGGGGGGGAAATGGAGACCTTGCTGATTGATCAACTGGAGACATCTGTTGCGTTGCTTCACGTTCCCAAAAGTACGGTGGGAAAAAAATCGCGAAGTGACAGCAGTAGGGCTAAGTAGGCGTAGCGGCAGCAGCAGGAAAGGGGAGAAGTTAATGGGTGCTCTGGGAATTTTGTTTACCACCTACCAAGCATGCAATGCAGGGCAACATCCAAACACAGAGATCAGTTAAGATCATGGTGCACGACTATCTGCGTCTAACACCCATGTTTTTGATTGTTCCGGCCCAATAATTTGGGTATCCAAAAAGGACGAAAATGGCCCGGTGGTCGTCAGATAGAGGTGTTGTCCGCCAGCGCCGCGTTATTGACGGACCTTCGCACAGCTGGAGGGTCTTACAGAAAACGCATCCCGGTTTCCCGATAATGTGGATCGTTTGACTTTCCAAGATGAATCAGGCATGGACTTGATGATGTTGTGCCCCAATTGCCCCAGGTCACCGATTATTTTAGTTATTCACATTCCCTTTTTAAAAAGAAAATGGTTCCCCTTTTAAAACTTTTTTTTTAAAAAGATCATTTTTTACTGCAAATTTTTTTTTCTCTTTTTTAACGTTCATTTTGCTGGTTTTGCTGTTAGGGACTGTAAAAAAACAGCAAGGTTTCATGACAAACCCCTATTTAATTTATCACTTATCTTAAGAAGTTTTCGCATTGTCAATGGGGTTTTTAGGTCATGTTGCGTGAATAAGCAATAATCATGGGCCTTTTGGAACTGAAATGTGACTTTAAGTGGCATTTCTCCCTCACAATTTTTAAAAGTGGGTGAGAAGTCTATTTATAATTTTTTGGGGTTGTTTTTGTGAGTAAGCTATAATTATGGTCCTTTTTGGAAAAGAAAAGTGGCTTTAAGTGGGATTTTCCCCAAAATTTTTAATAGTGGCTGAGAAGTCATATTTATAAATTTTTTTGGGGGCTTTTAGTGTGAGATACAGCAAAAATAAAGGTCCTTGTAAAAGAAAGTGGCTTCTAAGTTGCATTTTTTCCCTCACAATTTTTAAAAAGTGGCGGGGAAGTTTTTTTTATAATTTTTTGGGTCATGCTGCTTTGAAAGCAGCAAACTAAGGTCCCATTATAAAAAATGTTGTTTCTAACAGAATTTGTTCTTCACAATTGACCAAAGTGGCTCAAGGGGGCATGTTTGAATTTTTGGGGGGGTTTTCTGTGATTTCAGCTATACTAAGGTCCTATTCTAAAAAAAGTTGTTTCTAACAGACATTTGTTTTTTCACAATTTACCAAAGTGGTCAAGGTCATGCTTTGAATTTTTGGGGGGATTTTGCTGTGACATGCAGCTAACTACAGGTCCCATTCTAAAAAAAAGTTGTTTTAAGAGCATTTTTCTTCACAATTTTCAAGAGTGGCTAAGGGGTGATGGTGCTGTCAGAAACAGGAATAGGTTTGGGCACTGTTAATGGGGCAAAATTGCAAAATGATTGTTTTTTCAAAATCTTTAATAGTATAATTTGTATTTAGACAAACCCCTTTAAAAATTAAAAAAAGAGAAACAAAGACATGGTGGGATTCCATCCTATTTTAAAAATGTGTTTTTTTAAAATTAAAAATACTAAAAAAATTGCATGTACAAAAAAAGCTGTTAAAAAAATTTTTTCTGATTTTACAAGGGAGGTACAGGAAAAATTGCCGAGAAGGTTATTAGAGGACATGGAATATGGGCCGGACAGAGAAAAAAAAACAGAGACCATTTCCCCCAAAAAGTTTAGTAAAATGAGAAAAAAAATGCAAGATAAAGGGGGACCGGGGGGTAACAGGAGCGTTAAACCACAGTTTTCCCAAATGAGCTCATTTGGGCCAACTCTACGGAGGGGCAAACGCTACCCAGGTTTGACTGTGTACAGAGGAAGGCTGGGGTTCTCCATTCCCCTTCCGCACTCTGCTTCCACGACAGTTTTCGTTGCTGCGTCATCAGGGCATTTTAAAACCCGGGTTAATAGAGAGGACGCCCCGCCCGGGCTTTTACCCCACCCACTTACTCCCGGGCCCGGGGACTGTGGCCCGGACAGGTATAGTCAAAGTCCAGGTGAAAATAAATGGTGGTTTAAAGACTCCTTTTTTCCCGGGACTTTTTAAAAGTGGGGTCATGCAGGGGTTGGGGCTCATGCTGTGGCCCGGAAAGGGAAGTCAATGTCCGTGAAACTAAAATGGTGGTTTAAAGACTCCTTTTTCCCGGGACTTTTTAAAATTGGGGGGGGCATGCAGGTTTGGGGCCCCATTTCTGGGCCCGGACAGGTATAGTCAAATTGTAAACAAAAATGGTGGTTGAAAAGACTCCTTTTTCGGCACTTTTTAAATTGGGGGTCATGCAGGTTTGGGGCTCTGCTTGGGGGTGGGGGGGGGGCCCAGGGGTATAGTCAATGTCCAGGAAACTAAAAAAGGTGGTTGAAAGATCCCTTTTTCCCGGCATTTTTAAATGTGGGGGGATGAGGTTTTGGGGCTCATGCGTGGCCGGACAGGTATAGTAAAAGTCCCGTGAAAATAAAATGGTGGTTGAAAGACTCCTTTTTCCGGCATTTTAAATTGGGGGGGCATGCGGGTTTGGGGGGTCATGCTGTGGCCCCGGAAGTATAGTCTGTCCAGTGAAACTAAAATGGTGGGTTGAAAGACTCCCTTTTTCCCGGGACTTTTTAAATGTGGGGGCTGGGTTTGGGTCATGCTGTGGCCCCGGACAGGTATAGTCAAATTTTAGTGAAACTAAAAAGGTGGTTGAAGACTCCTTTTTTCCCCGGCACTTTTTAAAGTGGGGGTATGCAGGTTTTTGGGTCTGCTGTGGCCCGGACAGGGATGTCAAGTCCAGTTCAAATAAAATGGTGGTTGAAAGTTTCCCTTTTTTCGGCATTTATAAATGTGGGGGTCATGAGGTTTGGGGTCATGCTGCGTTCAGGACAGGGTATTCAATTCCCGTTAAAATAACTGAGGTTTTAAATCATACTGCCTTCTGGGGACTTTTTAATTTGTGGGTGAGCAGGTTTTTAAAGGGTCAGGCTGTGGTACAAAGACGGGTAGTAATGGTTGTGACTTTTTTCTGGACTTTTATAACGTAAGTGTGTTGTAAGATGTAGCAGTTCCTTTGAGTTGTGGATGTTAATTTCAGCTTCTCCAGCCTTGTTTGGGGTGTAATAATGAAAGGGGTTGTTGTCTCCCAAGACTTTATTTTCATCGCGCATATTCGATGCTCACTATCGAAAAACCTTATCGGGTAGCGGCCGGGCTATCGCTATGATCGATCTTGATAGCAATGCAATCGCTCAACACTATTCACAGCACTAGTGTGACTAAAGGTCAGACTATTCACAAAAGAACTAAGTAAAATAAGTACTTTATTGTGTTGCATTTAATACTTTTTGTTTTCCTCAGGTCTGGTATTCTGAGGAACTATTGTTTTTTCATGTACACTAAACAGTGGTCCCTGAAGTTACAATAGCTTCAGTATTCAATATTTTCAACATACTATGGTGTCTCCTGAAACACAGATTTGAATGTGGTTTCAAAATACAATATTCCAGACACTGATCCAGTCAGTTATCATGAACATTTTACTTGTAAAACATCAGTATTTGCTGCCTAGTAACTCCTCTCTATAGTACAGTGCGGTATTACATGTTCTGTACCGATCTTTAAATATACCAGAATGAGCGGCTCATTTGGGAAACAGTTTAGGGACATTTTTTTTTTCTGGTCTATTGTATATAAAGCAAATGACCCAAAAAACCTTCTATCCTCAACATGGAAAGTGATTTCCAGCTTCCAACAGCTCTTTCTGACTTTAATATGGAAGGACTTGCTTTATCTGTATTTGTTATCTGTTTTATTTAATCTATTTTTCATTATGTTAGGTGACATCAGTTTTCCATAAAGTTATGGTTTTAACATACAGCGGTCATCATGGAACCAATTAATATTGTATGTTGAGGGACCACTGTATGCTATTTATCAGTTCTTTGTGGATAATCTCATCCTTGGGAGCTAGTGCTGTGAATTCTCACTACTCATTCAATGTCGAGACATTGGATAGCCTCTGGAGATAGCGTTGTCTTGGCCACCCTTGCCAGTCAGTTTGGGCAAGAAGAAATATTAGAAGCTTCTGCCTTGTTGAGAGATTATACTACAGGACTGCTAAGCATTGTGTCTCATGTTGCTCAATGCTTAAAAATAAGCACTGCAAAAGCTAACATTGCTAATAACCAATATCTTAAATTGACTACTTAAGGAAGTCTTCTATTTTCCTTTGTTTACATGATTCATGCTCTGTTATATAGGGAAATGTTATTTTCATATATATATTGTTGTATTTACTTTGTCCTTAATGGAAAAAATGTTTATACTTATTATTTTTTCTAAGTTGGTAATTACCTTCTAATCTGTTCTTTCATTTCCAGTTTGTACCCCATGCCAACAGACAACACCCTGATTCAATTTAGTGGTGGTGCCAGAACAGCACCCAAGGCTCTTGTTTTAGAGGACAGTCGGCTTATCTCCAAAACTGTTTGCACGTTAATGAAGAAAGTGAGATTTTATCAGGCTCCTGGCTGGCAAAGACAGCAGTAAAACTATGCCAGCAGCATTTGGGAGAGAGGCCATTCTAGATGATTGGCAGTTGGACTAGAAGGAAAAGTTTATCTTTATTATATAGTAAGGATTGTCTGCGCTACTTCAGCTTTATCCTGTTCATGTTCAGCTTTCACTTTGAACGTAATCTATAAGTAGTTTAAAAATGTCCAGCAGAAATGTATTAACTGTGTGTAATACAAATAGTTTTGTGGACACTAATTAAAAAATAAGCTTTATTTATTTCTACTTGTGATTTTATTCTACAGTATATATGAATGCTTTAAAAACACAAATCACCAACAACTTATTACCTAGTAAAGTATAAACTATAATGGCCCTAATTTATAACTACTGTCGAAAAGAAAAAAGTAAGCTTTCTTTGCAGCTTTGTTACCCACCAAAGTTACTCATTCCGATTGATGTAATAAGAAATTATGTGCATATTTTGACTAACTTAAGTAAAAACTTACAACCAAAGTGTCACGGTCAGCAGTAGTGGATCCACTGGACCACCGAAAGTGATGGTATGGGCCATGGCAGGGAGCAGAATCTAAGTAGTTTCCGGTGTTCACCAGAGCCCGCTGCAAAGCGGGATGGACCTGCTGCAGCGGGAGTCTACCAGGTTGCTACCCCTGACATGACCTTGCAGTGGCAGCCGAGGTGTAGCATGGTACAAAATCGTAAGGCACGTCATAGTCGGGGACGGGTGGTACGGTCCGGACAGGCGGCAATGGTTCGTGGTCGAGGGACGGAGGAAAATGGTACGGTACACAAAATAACAGACGAGACTCAAGAAACTCTTTTTCTGTAGGCTATTAGGCACTAAAGATCCAGCAAGGGGATCAGGAAGAGGCAAGCTTAAATAGGGGCAGTAACCGGCAATAGGAAATTACTGGTGCACTGGCACTGTTAAATTTAACAGTGCCAGTGCGCGCCCTAGGAAGCGGGTACGCATGCGCTGGGAGGCAGAGACTTCGGCAGGAGCACAGCTAGGCGAGTAGGATGGAGACTGGGCAGCAGAGCGAGCGTGCCAGCGACCTGACATGTGGGGCACGGCGTGGCCCGCCAGTGGGACACAGGTGCGCCTGCGACCTGGGGTGAGGGTCGCAGGGGCATCCGAGACACAAAGCAAATCAACAGGTAAGTATGGATGTTCAAGTCAATGAACCATTTGTACTTAGTGTTAGAGTTTAATTTTATTTTCATAATTCCTCTAAAATTTCATTGTTTCTATCACATTTTTAATTCATTCAATATTTTAAAAGCCTATAGTCTTATCTTAATCGCTAATGAGTTCACATTTTGTTACTTTAAGTAAAATTAGCAAGAATGAGCTTTTATGTACACCTACATTAAAGGGTCTAATGACACTGAATTTTCAGTGCAAGTACAAGTTAATTGCAGATAATTATGACAACTTGAAACTAGGTAAATATATGATGACAGAGAGGATAAGACATTCATACTTTCAACTTTCAAGTTATCAGACTATAAAAGTATGGCTTTTCATTATCTCCATAATGGAAGAAGTAACTTTAGTTAACCATTTCAACATGAAAAATTAGATAAGCTAGAGGATTCTATATTTTACGTAATGTCCATGATTTTAACAGTCTGCATCAATCCCTATTAAGAGCTCTATTATTTAAAGTGGCTGCAGCTAATTAACGCTAAAGATATGTAGAATATCTTAAACTGCATAAAAAGTTAAGTTATCGGAAAATGTCGTTAAAATGCACCTGTCAGGTGGTTTATGCTACCCTATATAAGAGCAGGATTTAATGGTGAGCTCTGTAATATTCAGTCCAGTTTTATATGATTTAGAGCAAGATTTGTGATTAAAAACCAAAGTAAATCCTGACAGGACTCCTAGGAAAGACAGTTGGAGTTTTGCTTACCCCATCCACATACAGTGATACTCAGTTTTCTCTGCATTAGCAGAGAAAACTTTCAATCACTGTATGTGGCCGGGATAAGCAGGACTGTCCCTCTTAGGAGTCCTGTCAGGATTTACTATTCTTTTTACTTAGAAATCCTGCTTCTAATCATACTATTTTTTCAAAGAGTTTAGCTTTTCTCCCTCTATAATATCCTACTCTCAAATATCTGACAGTGCATATTTGAAAAAATGCATACAGTAAAAAAATATCATTATTCTGAATGATTAAAAGATTGTTAATATGAAATACAATAATCCAGATAGTCAGACATGGCATAATTCTATATTAACAGTCAGAAGGAGTCCACCAATATTTTACAGAAATTTTAACATATATAAATGTATTTTCAAGTCAGCATTGTAATGGAATAGCTGTAACATTCAAAAGACTGTCCTAAAAAACTATATTATAATATTCCAGAAGGGCATAAACATCCATATATTTTATCAAAAAAGTATTTTTTCTAGGTCAAAAAAGAATCACTTACCTGATAGTGTGCAATCACATTCAGTCTCTTCCAGTCATTCTCTATTTTCGTTGTAATATCTTCATCTTGCAAAATCATTCGAGCTCCACTTGCTTGTCTCCATTCTGAAAAAAGTATAAATGGCATCTAAAAATTGTGTTTATAACCTTTAAAAGTTTTGCAGTCACATGGAGCGTAACAGTGAATAAAAAGTTTCATTATATTACAAAAATAGGTTCTGCTGTTTTTTCCCCCAGAAATAGCACCATTCTTATCTATAGGCCAGATTGAGAATTGCAACTCAACCTACTAATTACTTGGACGGAAATAAACTGCAATACCAGGAAAGTTCATGACAGAAGCTGTTTCTGGAGAAGAAAGTCGAACATTTTTCTAATTTCAATTTAATAAACAATTCATATAATCACCATGCCGATATTGTTCATTTATTTGATTCATTTATATTGTGCTGTTTTATTCTACAGCTCTGTACAGAGATGGCCATTATTCACATTGGTCCCATTTCCGATTGGGGCTCACAATCTAGATTCCAGATTAACCGATCAGTATGTTTTTGAAATGTAGGAAGAAACTGGGGTACTCAGAGAAAACCCACGCAACACACGGGGAGAATATACAAACTCCAGATGTTGCAGATGTTGTCTTTGGGGGGATTCAGACCCAGAACCCCAGCACTGCAAGGCAACATGGCTAACCACTGAGCCACTATGCTGCCCTTAATTGGTGATTCACAGTCATTTTTGGCCCCTGCTCATGTGTCTCTAAGAACTATTGAAAACAGAGATGATGATCAGACAAAATACACGATGAACACTTTAAAAAAATGTTTCCAGTGACTACGCAGTTACACCTACAGTTGAAACCAGTAGTTTACATAAACTATATAAAAAGACACATGTGTATGTTTTTCTCACTATTTGACATGAAATTAGAATAAACCTTGCCCGTTTTAGGTCAATTAGGATTACCAAAATTATTTATATTTGCCAAATCCAAGAATAACGAGAGAGAGAAAATTTTAGGCATTTTTATTACTTTTTGCAAAGTCAAAAGTTTACATACATCTCATTCGTATTTGGTAGCATTGCCCTTAAACTGTATGACTTGGGTCAAACGTTTTGGATATCCTTCCACAAGCTTCTTACAATAGTTGGTAGGAATTTTGGCCCATTCCTCCTGACAGAACTGGTGCGACTGAGCCATGTTTGTAGATCGCCTTGCTCGCACCTGCCTTTTCAGCTTTGCCCATACATTTTCAATAAGAGTGAGATTAGGGCTTTGGTTATCCTTAAGTCAGTAACCAGTCTGTAACCAGTTTGGCAGTATGCTTTGGGTCATTGTCCATTAAGGAGACCCATTTTCACCCAAGCTTTAACTTCCTGGCTGATGTCTTGATATGTTGCTTCGGTTTTGCCACATAGTCTTCTTTCCTCATGATGCCATCTATTTTGTGAAGTGCACCAGTCCCTCATGTGGAAAAACAATCCCACAACATGATGCGGTCACCCCCATATTTCACAGTTGGGATGGTGTTCTTCGGCTTCCAATCTTCTCCCTTTTTCCTCCAAACATAACGGTGGTCATTATGGCCAAACAGTTCAATTTTAGTTTCGTCAGACCTCAGGACATGTCTCCAAATATGTAGGTCTTTGTTCTTGTGTGCATTTGCAAACATTAATCTGGCTTTAATATGTTTCTTTTGGAGTAATGGCTTCTTCCTGGCAGAGTTGCCTTTCAGCCCATGTTGATACAGTACTCGTTTCACTGTAGATAATGACACAATCTTACCAGCTTTTGTCAGAATCTTCACAAGGTCTTTTGCTTTTGTACTTGAGTTGATATGCACATGTTGGACAAAGCATGTTCATCTCTGAGACACAGAACCCGACTCCTCCCTGAGCAGTATAATGGCTGGACATACCCATCTTGTTTGTGTCTTCAGGTATCTGGAAATTGCACTCAAGACTTATGCAAGTCCACATTTCTCTCCCTGATATCTTGGCTGATTTCTTTAAACTTTCCCATGATGTAACACACAGAAGCAGTGTACAGTAATTCTGGTGTGATTTAAAATACATCCGTAAGTCTGTCTCTAATTACCTCAGATGTTGCCATTAACCTATGAGAAGCTTCCAAAGACATGACATCATAATATGGGCTGTCCCAAATTATTTAAGGGCATAGTAATCCTAGTGTATGTAAACTTTTGACTTTGCAGTAAGTAATAAAAATGCCTTAAACAATTATCTCTCTCATTATTCTGGCATTTGGCAAATAAAATTATTTTGGTACTCCTAATTGACCTAAAATGGGTAAGTTTTATTCTGATTTCATGTCAGATAGTGAGAAAAATATGCATATGTGTCTTTTTATGTAGTGTATGTAAATTACTGGTTTCAACTGTATTTCTATCTCATCCAACAGAGGGCGCTTGGGCTTCACAGCTCCTTTCCCATAATGCCTTGTGATATCTCATTCAATACATACTTACTACTTATCGTATAGAAAAGCCCCGTTATAATGTAAAGTAAAACCACATTTCCATATTCAGGTTTATATTATATCTCCAGCATATCTACCATATTATTATCATTTGGCCTATTAACAGAATTGTACACAGTAGCATATAGGCAAAATATTGAGTATTTTCTGTAATAACTATTTTAAGGTGTCAAGGAAAAATAGAAAAATTGAAACATGGTGTGCTGCAGCAATTATATTATAAATGGTAAAAGATTCTGTTAGGTTGACTTTCAAGGTTACATGGTACTTCAGACATGATTAAAAAATGTGTTATTGTAGTAGAACACTTAAAAGACACCTTTTTTTATAATGTCTTTCTTCCTAATGAATGGTCCAATAAACTGCTTAGAAACTTCAGCTAAAGGTGACCTCCACAAGACATTCATATTCACCAAGTCTAAGAACAGGAAAGTGTGTCCTATACATTGTCATCAGATCTCTGAGCTCCTTTAAGCGGGAGCACTAAAGACAGACACTCTCCAATCCAATCTGTTTTGACTCTACCTTGTAGAGAGAGAAAGGTACTGTAAGTAAAAATCCCATTATCTTTATCTCTTCTTCCAATCAGAAGTGCCGGTGAAGGCAAACTTAGAAGACAGCAGCTGTGAACTCTTTATATTTCATTCAGAAGATAGTGTATCTTTCACTGCATACATGAATTGTTGAATTTCTTTACCTCAAGTATTGCAGGAAGCTCCAATTCAGAGAATATCCTCAATAAAAGCCAAGGACACTGCCAATAACAAGCTTTTTCACTGCTACTTTCTTTGACAGAACACAATGAGCACCAGACATTTATTGTCAGCCATGCACAGATATTCTTATTCTGAATTAAACATGGAATTAGAGATATGGTCATAAATTTTTAATAAAATCTATTATGTGGCGGTAGTATGGAGCAGTTGCTTTTTAGGCCTGCTTTTGAGTAGGTCATCCTTGATGATAACTGTTCAAATATATTTTTTTGGTTTTACAATAGATCGGCTAAACAGTCATTACAGGAATAACCGCAACTGTACAATGCTAAGGTGCCTATGATAAAAACAAGTACTGAGCACGGGACTGTATTGCTAAGCATGTGTTGTGGGCTACCGGTAGTACTTCATTTAATAGGTGCTGTGACTGGAAAGTACATATTAAGATGCCACCACCTAAAGAGACCAGAGTTCTAGGTAGTGTTGCTCACATCTGTTAGTGTTTGGTTCGATTAAGTTTGTAAAAAAATTCTGCTTGTCCTCAACCCAACATTCTGACCTCTCCTCAAAACCTAGCTCTAATTGTAACCGTAACTGTAAGTGTTCATTAAGGGAAGGTTAAAGGGTTTTTTTTTTGTAGGTTTCAATGGCTTCTTGTCCTGTGGTGCCATTGTCCTAACCATCACTTTCATGTGATTTCACTTCCGGTCCAACACCACATAAGGGTCATCCATGTGACATTGGATCAGAAGTGGTGTCAGTTGATGTTGGGGAAAGTTAACTAATTGACGTAAGGTAAAAAGAAAACCTAAATCTATGTCCTATAATGACATTGCTTAAATAATTTTTATGGGTGTGAGTCTCCTCTCATCCTGTTATCACTGGTCAGTGCAGCATAGTCATAAACTATACAACCTATCATCGAGACAATGTATAACTAATCTTTGACTACTGAAATGAGAGTAGTGATCATATGCACAAACATTTGGATAGCTATTATTGCCCTTTACAAATGTACAAAAAAATCAGAATGTTCTGGCACAATCTGAGGCAAACATATTTAATTTTTATTACATTGATAGAGCTGTTTAATAAAGATTTTAGAAGCTTTTACTGCCTGCCTGACAAGTGGGTGTGTTTCTATTGAAAAAAGCATAGTTTGTGGGGTAGGGAATGCAATGAGAAATTATGCACCACAAATGCACCAAAGTTTTGTCAAAAGTATCGGTGCAAAGTAAGAAAACTTATAGATGATATAAAGTGATACAAATGTCTAAAGATGCAGCAGATCTATGATCCAGCATGTGCCAGTGCAATACATCTGGCACATTTTTAGAATCTCTAGTCTAAGTTTATACCCTCTAAGACAGTATTAGCAAATGTAGCCCACCCTCTTTGTACTTAAAATGTGATATATATTTACCTAAATCCATATCTGCTGCCTTAGGTCGATGTGAGCAGGGAAGGTTCTTAAAAATGGTATCCAGGATTTTCTCTTTTACTTGAGTAATTGTGTCACAGTTGAGGATTTTCACTGGAATCATTGGACTATTCACATTGTCAGGATTAACACAATTGAGGACCTATATGTAAAATAGGAAAATAAACAAAAGTAAATAAATGTTTATGTAAGTTCAACTTTATGGAATCTAAAATGCGTTTTCTCAACAAGACAACCTCATCATCAAGATGCCCACTCGATCACTGCAGGCGATCTCCTATAATGTGCAGTGGAAACTTCAGATGCATGCACATTTTTAATGCAGTAGACAATCCAGGAGACAGTTTGTATTACATGAAGCCCATTCAAGTGTAATAAATGGCTGCACTAAAGGCATAGCCTCTACATGAACATCTCTAATAGACAACTCCTAAAAAAGAGCCTTCTATACTATGTAAAATGTAACTCTTGTTCCTGGCTACTATTGCACCTATAGGGTGGTCTCTCAAGTGGTCTAAGGATACAAAAATTTCAACATGCAATGGTCTTTTGGGGTCACTGAATTTTGAATTTATGCACAATATGCAATGTCACAGACACTTACAATCTGCAGCACATGGAAAATCTAGTAACTAGTGATGAGCAATTGCGTCAACTATCGTCATCGGATCGAAAGTCAATTATCATGCCGGTATCCGATGATAGATAATCGCCGATGACCATTAAAGTCTATGGGAGAGGAACAACACCTTCATTCTTACACCCAAACAGTGGAGGAGAAGCTGGAATTAACATCCACAACAGTAAAATGGATACGTGCTACATATTAGGCAAGACAATTAGGCAACAAGAGTCACAGAAAAAAACTGACAGACTATTCACTATCCCTGTCTTGTACCACCGCATGACCCTTAAACCTTTATGACCCACAAATTAAAAAGTGACAGAAGGCAGTATTACTTGAATCACCATTTTAGTTTAACTGCACATTGACTATCTCTGTCCTGGACTGCAGCATGACCCTTAAATCTACATGACCCACAGATTAAAAAGCGCCAGAAAAAGAAGTCTTTCAACCACCATTTTAGTTGAACTGGACATTGACTATAGCTGTCCTGGGCCACAACATGACCCTTAAACCTGTCTGACCCACAGATTAAAAAGTGCCTGAAAAAGGAGTCTTTGAACCACCATTTTAGTTGAACTGGACATTGACTATACCTGTCCTGGGCCACAGCATGAGACACAAACCTGCATGACCCCCAGATTTAAAAAGTGCCGGAAAAAGGAGTCTTTCAACCACCATTTTAGTTGAACTGGACATTGACTATACCTGTCCTGGGCCACAGCATGAGACCCAAACCTGCATGACCCCCAGGTTAAAAAAGTGCCGGAAAAAGGAGTCTTTGAACCACCGTTTTAGTTGAACTGGACATTGACTATACCTGTCCTGGACTGCAGTATGACCCTTAAACCTGTATGACCCACAGATTAAAAAGTGCCGGAAAAAGGAGTCTTTCAACCACCATTTTAGTTGAACTGGACATTGACTATACCTGTCCTCGGCCACAACATGAGCCACAAACCTGCATGACCCCCAGATTTAAAAAGTGAGTCTTTCAACCCTCCCTCTCCCCCTGCGGCTGTACAGCGCTAGATGCTCCTTTAGAAGTCTCTGTCTAACTAACTAAGAGCTGAAATTCTCTAATCTACCTATGTTCTAATGTTCACAGCTAAAAGCATAGTTGTCTGTATGAATAAAGAGAACTGTGTCTCTGAGCTGAGCTGTATTGAGAGATACCTAGCACACGTCCTGCTCTAGTGAGAGACACTGAAACACTGATGATGAACAGGAAACGCTGTTCTATGCAAAACGAGGTCATGTGATTTTTCCAGCCAATGACAACCATACCCATCACGGTCATGACGTCGCACACCCAGCTCACCCTGCTCTATGCTCTAAGCTGATTTGCTGGCCGCCAAAATGACAGGAAGTGCCGAAAATGGTGCGATAGTAATAGATTATGTGCAGATTCTCACCTAAAATATTGCGTGATCGGAAATTTCCGATCAACCTAAAAACCGTCCCAATTTCAACTTTGTCGATTATAATCACTCATCCCTATTAGTAACTCCTTACTTCAGAGTAGTGTGGCACTGAATGTTCTTTACTGCTCTTCACATATGTCAGGATTAGCGGCTCCTTTGTGTATCAAGTGAATGTGGCTGTATTTTCTTTGTTTGGGTATATCATGTGTAAAGTGCATGATCCAAAGAAGGTCGTATCCTAAACACAGTGTGATTTCTAGCTCTCAGTGGCTCATTTTGATAGTTATATATATGTAAGGACTTACTTTACATGTATTATTGATCTGCTTAATTTTTTAAATCTTCATCTGTCATTATGTTGTGTGACATTTTGGAGCTTTGGAACCAATTGTTGTCTTCCATAGAGTTCTAGTTTCAACTTTTAATGGTTTTACTATACAATGGTTCTCCTTCAACCAACTAATATTGCATGTTTAGGGTACACTTGCACCTTTAGTAATGTTTGTCATTTAGCTTATAGTTTTTTGCATAGTGATAGCTATAGAATACCCAGATAATGAGTTGTGCAATTTGAGCCATCCATTCATATAAAGTAAATATAGTACTGATTTACTACCAAATACAGATACAATCAGGATGTACAGTATTCCTTAAATTGGACTTGAACAAGGATTTAATTATAGTACTTGATATATAAAACAGCATAATAATGGCATACTGGCATTTGAGAAAGAGTGAAGAAACCTCGCATGAGGGAACTTGCCCATTCCAACTATGTTCTGATTTATTTAAATAACAGTTGTAAATGACATGTTAATATTTAAAAGATAGTCTGTTTTCTGGACTGATAGCTCTGGTATTTCTTCCCTCAGGCTTCATGTGTTTTCTCCTTCATTCATTTCCATTGTAGGTAGGTATCTATCATCTACAGCAGAACATCCTATTCATCAATTCAGACACAGCCAGCTCTCTGGAATTTGACCTATTCATTTAAAGAGCCTGGTGGGATTTCAATTAGTTATTGAGATCAGTAATGTACTCTGTGCAGCACTCGGTACAAAAGAAAAAACTTCTGAATATGACAAAAAAACATTCAAAATGTTTGCTGCAGTGGAGACACATAGTAAGTGACAGACTGGTGAAAAGTCGCCTGAATTCACCTCAACAAACTTTTGCACAAAATCCATTCGACAAAAGTTTGCCAGAGAATTCATAAAGGTAAACAATTTGTATAAATCTTGGCAACATTCCAGGATACATATACATTTATCAAACATATTATTTATTCAAGTGGCACTTCACTAATTTCTAAATCTTGCATGTTACTTTCAAACTGTAATCTATTTAAGGATAAAGGATTTGGTTGCACAATTCAAAGTCAGCATCATACTTGTTGCTAACGCATTCTTTACTTTGGGTCACAGTATGTCTAGATTATTAACATATTGTGATTATTACCTTTTCATATGAGCCCATACTTTGCTCCAAACTTCTAAAACTAATTATGGAATTATTAACTTTGCCTTTAAGTTAGAAGTATTTTGGCAAGAATTATTGTAAAAGTCTTTATTTAACCATTTTATAAATTCATGTTGACATAACAAGGTGCTTTTACTATATTTTATATCTAAATGGCAAGGCACTTTCAAAATTAATTACTAGTCTCCATTCTGTTCTATGGGGTTTCCAAGCCCAAACGACTACACTGCTCAGCTGTACAAGCAGTCCGACTTACAACATTTCGACTTACATCCATCCCTTAGGTACAAATGGAGATTTATGGGCATGGCTGGGTGTGCTGACATCACACACATCACGCCTCATAATAACCAAGTGACAGCATGGCACAACATTCTAAACAAGGGCACAGATAGCAAAACAATTGTAAAAACCTTCCCTGCAATATCCAACACTAAAAACAAAAAAATATTGCTGGAGTCACATTTAATAAATGTATCTATTCTGACTTACATACAAGTTCCATTCAAGAACAAACCTACAGTCCCTATCCCGTTCGTAACCTGAGGACTCCCTGTATTTGGAATTCCCATAGAAAAGAATCACTAATGCTCAATCATAACATACTCTCTGTTATGAATGGAGACTTTTAGGGCTGTTTCCTAAGAAGGAACCCCTTCTATCCCACATTGATGGAATATCCTATAAATATGTTATCAATGTGTGATATGGGAATGTCCCTTTAAACTGAAAATTATAGAAACTTTGTAATATACTCTAAGGGCCACATGTATGAAAACTGGTCTAAGACTTTCCTTGTTGCCCATAGCAACCAGAGTCCCAATTTCATATAGTGCTCTGAAAAAATGAAAGGGGCACTCTGACTAGTTGCTGTGGGCAACAAGAAAAGTTTGGACCAAGACAGTTTTCATACATGTCCCCCTAAATGTTTAATGTTTAATCAGCTCTCCAAAATAGCAAACATCTGATTAGAAAACAACTTTCCATAAATAAACAGTACGTGTCTTCTACTGATTGATAGAAAGTTGTTCTATAATTGGAGGTACTTTTTAAGTCTTAATGACATCACTGTTGCTTTCTAGAAACTGTCAACAAGTTGCTCCTAACAGTTCTAATTCTAAATAAATTTCTATTTAGACACATAGGGCGACATGTATAATCGGGAGTTGCCTGTTTTCTGGCGTATACTGCGCCTCACCTCAACCTTCGCCTAACATGAAGGGGCGTGCAATGGGCGCGCTGTGGGCGTTCTGGAGCAGGACGCGGCAAATTTGAAAGATCTGAGGCATGTATGATTGCGGGTCGGCAAAGTGAGGCACATTCCAGCGCTTTACAGCTCAGACAGGCAGACCTAGTTTAATGTGGTCTATCTGAGCGGAAAAGTCGAAGTGGAGCGAGGTATTCTTGTAATGTGCTATAGTTCTACACTTACAGCAGTACACTACTAAAATAAATGATTTGTCAAGAAGAATAAATAATTAAGCAAGAAATCCTGCTTGGAGGACAACAGGTCCCAGCAAGCCATCTGTTGTATATACTGAACTACATTAAACTTCAAAGCAGCCCAAATACATCTAAAATTGTTGTTATGGAAAATGTTTAAGAAAACATCTGTCCAACATCTGCTTTGGCTTATGGGATGTTAAATTAGTGTAATTTCCATGGATTTTGGAATACATTTTGTAGTGGAGATTTTTTTCTTTGGAGCTAATATATATATATATGGTCATTAATGTTACTGGAGAAAATGTATTAATACATTGATTTCATTCTTCTAGCACTTCTATATGTCTGTTTATTAAGTACTTTATTTCAATGACAAATCCATTTTATTCTTCATACTGGGTAATGTATTTCCGACGCGAAATCTGTCCGGAATTACATTGCAAATACGTGCCACACTTTGTGACACATATTTGCAATGTAATTCAGGACGGATTTAGTTTTTTTTTTTTTTTTTTTAAATTTATTTTTTGTTCTTTCACTTTTTATTGTATTTAGTATCAACAACAAGAGCCAGCACAGCACAGGTCTGGCTGGGACCTGTGTCTCTCCAAGCAGGATTTCTATGTTCCCAGGGCTTAGTTCTGGACGTATTTACAGACGTATTTACGTCCGTAAATACATCACCAAATGAGCCTAAAATAAGGAACAAGTAGGTTAGAATGGCTACCAATGGGACGTATTTAAAACAATAGACCAAAATTAACATCTGTACAACATCTGCAGTGGCTTATTTAATGTAAAATTAGTTCAATTCTCTCCCTTTTTTTACGACCTGTTCTAGCTATTTTTTTTTCCTTTGGAGAGCTTATATATAGTAGCTTTTATTTTAAATGATCAACTTTTTCTATAAATTGCAATGTATTTTATTCAACTTTGATTTCTCACTTTATTCATTCATTCTTTTGAAAGACAACTCTTTTTGCTATTCACCAACATGTTTAATGCTTTCTCGCTGATTTCCAGCCTGTCCAGAGTTGTAATACGTTAGGTGCATTCCTTCTGTGCCTAAGTTCCGCAATGCGCCTCACACACTGGCGAGGCGCAATGAACTTTACACTGCATGTATGAGCGCACCTCGGGCGCCGACATAAATGAGCTTTCACTAAAAATCCAGTGAAAACGGGCACTCCGACGCGCCGATCTTCATACATGTCGCCCATACTGTGCATGGGAGGTGAGTCAGTATTGGCTCATTAACTTTACTGTACCATTAAGTCCAGGATATTTATATGTGATACATAAGATACCAGATACATAAGAAACACAACCCATAAATAAATTAACATAAAAAATCCAGGATACATTCAAAGTACTAACCTGCTTCTTGGTGGTTTCCTAACTTTTAACAAACGTTTACATTTTATTTTAGCTACATACAAAAGCTTATGTTAAGGTGAAAGGTGAAACTTGACTTTAAGAGAAACATAGCAATTACTCTAGTTTACAGTCATGAGAAAAACATCTTCTCTATAGTAGGTCTTAATATTAGGCCAATACAACTACAGATAAACAACAACACAAGACAAATTAAACCATGTCACTATTCAAAATTAAAAACTAAAAATGCAGTTTCTGAAAGATTAAGTACATCCCTACTATTTTTTTTAGGAATTAAGGAATTAGGAGGGTAAGTAGCAGCCTTAGTCTGCAAATTAAATGATTATTAGCATGCATCAATACCTCTATAAAAGCAGATGTTTTGGCATTTTGCTAGTCTAGATTATTTAGGCTTGTGTTAACACAATGCCAAGAAGAAAAACATCAGCAATGGTCTTAGAGAAGCAATAGCTGTATATTAGTATAGGAAAGGTTATAAAGTTATGTAGAAAAGACTATTTCCAAACAATCTGAAGTCCATCAATCTACAGTGAAAAAGATTATTGACAATCTTCCAAGAGTCAATATCCAAGTACATGTATCCCTAATTTAGACCGTGCAAGGCTCATAGAAGTTCCAAAAAGCCAAAGAGCTACATCTCAGACTCTACAGCTGTCAGTTAATCTGTCAGCTTTTCAAGTTCATGACAGCACTACTTGAAAAGGAATGAACAATTACAGCTTTTTTTGAGTAACTAAAAAGAACATGCAAGCGTGGCTTTAGTTTACAAGGTTGCATCTGAATAAACCATGATCATTTTGGAACAATGTCCTTTGGAGAAATGAGAGCACAGTGGAGATATTTTGCCATGAGGCATAGTGCCACTTTTGGTGAAAACCCAAACACAGTAAATCAGCACAAACATCTAATATTTACAACACAGTGGTAGAGGGGTGATGATTTAGGTTTGTTTTACAACCAAAGGACCATGGCATCTAAGTCTCAATGAGTGGACCATGTAGTGCCCTGTATATCAAAAGATTCTAAAGACTAATGTGAGACCATCTATCCAACAGCTAAACCATGGCTAAAACTAGATAATACAACAGGACAATGATCCCAAACACAACACAACAGAATAGCTAAAAAAGAAAATAATCTAGGTGTTGCAATTGGCAATCAAATTCTATTCGCTATGAATGCGAAGGAAAATTTGTTTTTTGTCCATTAATTCCCAAAATTTAAAAAAAGTA